>JARHVA010001488.1:2832500-3010000 GCA_037957365.1 Torreya grandis | reverse complement strand
GTCTTATTCCATACCTTCCCAACCCACAATAATATTATCTAGCATATATGTATTAAAAAATAATCCTATTAGCTCAGAGTGTATTAGAAATGTAAATATATTACTTAATATAAAATCTGAAGGCTTTGTAAATAATTTTGATAGAAAATTTGAGGGGAGGCGTAGGCCTACAACTAGTTTTGAGCTTAGGGAAAGTAACTTTTAGGATAAACTTAATATTACCTTTGTTGATTGGATTTCAAAATGTGTCTATGTGAATGGATTCTCAATAATATTCATTCATATTGAGGATAAAAATGTACTTGATATTTTGATAAAATTATAAACATAATCCAATTCAAATGGAGTTGTCACAAACCTTTTGATTTATGGCATCTTGAAGTTAAACTCTAGAGATAAGTCCATCAAAAGTAACTCATTGATATTTGGAGATATTTCAAAGAATATCACTTTGGTATTTTTAATCTATAATGGAGGATTAGGACATAAACTATTAGTTTTAGTGTGCCAAAATAAACCTAAAAGGTAATAATCTAATTTAGATACTCCCCCACCTATTTAACAACCTTAATTTAATTAGATGAGTGATATGCTCAAAGGTGTTGAAAATGCAACATATAAACCAAATCTCTAAATTTAAAATGGCTCATAAAATCTTGGATATGAGCCTCTTGTGTTGAGAAATATTTTTCCACTTTTATTTTTTGGTGAATTACCATAAAAATTATTTGTAGCACTTTGTAATGCCCATAATTTTAATCATAATAATTAGGCTAAAACAAGTCATTTTTTTTAATTTAAATCAATCTAGGATGTTAGGTCTCACATAAAAAGGTATATATAAGTGAAACATAATAATATTTTAATGAAATAATCACAACCATCAAATTTTATGCTAGATAAGATCAGAAAAATTCAAAAGGTATAAGGTGTTATAAGGTTTCAAGTTCTTGGTCTAGGAATATATCCACTCAAGAATTTTTATTGAGTCACATTCACTTTAAATTATAAGGTTTTATTATAAATTTAAATTGAATAATAAAATATAAATTCTATCATATAAAATTATCACTTAAGTAATATCTCATCACCCAATCAACTACTAATTAGAGTGTGCATATAATTAGATAAAAATAATAATTAATAATTCAACATTAAAACATAACCTAGCCGATTTAAGTTTAGAATTCACTTTCTCTAAAAAATGTGGAGGAAACAATATTTACCCTTTGATTATTTTATTCCTCACCCTTTAATTCTCAAAACCCTAATTAAGTCCTAATTTCTTTATAAAGGCTTAAAAAATGCACTCCAAACACAAGGACCTCAATTTGCATTCACATAGTAAGATGAGCTAGGTTAAGGGAAGAGATGGATGATCCACCATATCCTTATATTTAAACCATACATGCCATGATGATGGCCTCCATTAGAGGCCTCAAGTAATATTATGTGTCTTACTTGTTTATTTATCGCCTAAGGTATGTAGTTGATATTATTATTTTAATTAGCTTAAAAACACGATATTGAAAAAATATAAGCAACATAATCAATGGATACAATTCAAACATGTAGGTTTTATATTGAAAATTATTATTATTTATATTTTTATACATAATTTTACATTCCTTCAAGGCCTTACCCAAGGTCATTTAGAATATATTAACCAATAAATGTTAACTCTAGTTTTAAAAACATATAAAAAATGTTTACATATTTGATGGAGGTAGGGAGGTATAATAGAGCCTTTTAATTGTCCATAATCCTTTACCTAACACTTAAATACATTCAAGGCCTAACATCCTTCCAAAAAAACCCCATGGTCCTCAGTTTCCTAGACCCATAACCCAACCTCTTTATCATTTTTCATAATCCTAGTCCCTAAGGGCCCTTCCTTAGAAAACACAATATCCATCCCTAGTAAATCCACTCAGACTATTCCTCTCTCAATATCATGTGTCCTAATTCATTTTCTAAACCTATATATTTTATTATTATTTTTATTTTCAAAATTGTCAAGATTTTTGCCCAATCCTACTATATTTTAGTGGTCAGACTCACAACCTAGGCCTAATATTACTCTCATATCCAATTTATTTGTCCCAACACCACCATCATTTCCTTTTTTGATATAATGAAATTAATTTATTTTTCTTAATTATTTATGCATGTGATCTCATCTTAGATCTTCAACATGGATTAATAAATGTTTTCCCTTAGTTTTTAATGTAGAATGTAATTTTTGTATTTTGTGGTGTCGACCAAGTCCACCCCATCAGTTAAATTATAATTTTAGGTAATAAATAAGGATAAAATAAATGGATAAATAATATCCATGTTAAAAATATTTAATGGAAGTTTGAAAATGAAAACCAAAGGTGTTTATTCCTAAAGGTCAAAATAAATCTCAATGGAAAATTCATGAAAAAAATTTGGATCACCAGAAACGAAGGAATGGTTAATGATCTGGGGGAAATGAGGGGAATATGAACCTACAATCAATATCAATGGGGATGTGGGGATCAAATATCAATAGAAGGAATTAATGATGTAATTAAGAAAGTAAATGAATATTTTAGGAAGGGCCTATGAAAGCTTTGGGCTTATAAGAAATTTAATTAGGTTCACTATAAATAATTATAAAGAATAATAAAATAGGAAAACTAATTATTGGGATTATACCGCTAGATAATTCAATCTAAATATATGGAAAATCTCAATTTCTAATAAAACTATGTGAAAGGGTCTCATTAAGTAGTATAAAAGTAGAGATATGAATGGATATTTCTTTAAATAATGAGAATGGGATGATAGATAAACACGTAGACATAAAAAATCCATGGAAAAAAATAAAATTTTGACTTCTTCATCTCTAATGTCTACACAAAACATGGGAACTCAATTTAATAGGCATGGGAAATTAATCTATGTGAAAATTCATAATCAAGATCAATTTACTCTTGAAATTAGTAATTATAATACTTTAGAGGCTTGCATGTTGGGTGGATATAAACCCCCTCCACTAAGATCCCATAAAAATTATAAGCTATAATGTTAGATTACTAAGTTTATCTCATATCAATCAGTTGGTAATGTGATTAATAGAATAAGGTAAGCCTCATATTATATTATTGAAAGAAATTAAGGTAGACAAGTGTCAAGTGGATTTGGCATTCTTTTGAAATGGTGATTTTAGAAGCTTCATGAAGTTATGGAAGGATAGTTATTTGTTGAAATCTTAAAATAGTAAAAGGCATTAAAATATTTATGATCTTAATATAATTATCATTTTATTTGAATATTATAAATTAGATTTGGATTTTATTTTTTCAAATTTATATATGTATATTGAGAATGATGAAAAAAAAGAGACTATTAGAAAATTGTAGAAAATATTAGAAAATCACAACCTAGGATTAATTGGGTTATTAGAGGAGATTTAAATCCAATCTTGAATTCTAAATTAAAAAAAAGGGGGTAGTAATCTAGTAATCCATTATATTTCCATGGATTTCAATGAATTCTCCAAAAAAAAATCAATATTTGATGTTGAACCAAAATTTGGTATATTAACTTAGAAAAATAACAAGCAAGATGGAAATGTTATATTAAAAACATTTGATAGATTCATGGTTTTCCATAAATAGGGTTTATAAAATATAGTATTATCCTCTTATATTTTAAAATTCCCTAGTACATATCATTGGTTTATTGACTTAGATTAGATCTTAGATAAAAATTCTCAAAGGAATCCCTTCAAAATGGAGTTTGTGTGTTCTTACATCTTTGTTTTGATGATAGTTTAGATAAATTTCTGACCATGGAGGAAAGATGACGTAAAATAATTTTACTAACATTTTTTCTAAACAATAAAATTGGAAGTTGAGAAATGGAACGTGTATTATTTTTAAAATGTATTTCAAAAAAAGAATCCCTTTCATGGGACTTAGGTTTTTTCCAAAAAAGGATCATAGATAATGGAGTGGATTTAATACTCTTGTTAAGAGAATAAGAAATTAATGATAGATCTACAATAATCCCTTCAAATGGATTTAGTATTATAAAAAATATATATAATAATTTTGGTCAATTAAAATATAAATATAATTGACATGTTAATTCTTCAGAATGGGGATGTGGTGAAAAAGATAAAAATGAATCATGGATTTAGGGATACAATTATTTCAAGACCACATTTATAATGATGAGGTAAAAAATACTATTTTTAAACATATATATTTTTAAAAACAATCCCCAAATTGATTTTTAAGGAGGACAATGAGTTGTTAATGAAACTTATTCCTAAGGAGAAAATGTTTCAAGTTGTATTTTCAATGGGAAATTAAAAAAGATCCTAGATGGTTTATAGGCATGTTCATTTTTTAAAAATTGGTACATTATTGGTTAATATGTATATATAATTGTAAATTAGTGTCAAATTAAGAAGAGTTTGTTGAAATAATGGAATAACATTTTTTTTTTGGCTCATTGATACCAAAAGAACTAGAATATTTTATTTGTTTATTCATATAGATTAATTGCTTTATGAAACATTATATCAAAAATATTAAGTGAAATGATAGTAAAAATATTAAGAAATTTTTTTGAAGTGTTAATATTAGAGGGGGAAGTGTCTTTGTTATGGAGGAAAAATTGGATGAAATTATCATACCTCATGATACTATCTGCTTTATGGTTCATATGATAATAACAAGTTTGTTTATCAAGTTGGATATGAACAAGGATGATGATCAAGTTAAATGGGATTTTTTCATTATAAATTTTAAGAAAAAAATAGCTTATTTAAACCTTATATCAATTTAATTCATAGTTTAATTTATCATCAATTTGTTTTATTTTACCTCTATAGGTCTTCAGGAAAGGGATTAAATTTCCTTATTATTATTTCTCCTTTTGGTCTAAGTTCTAGGTTGGTTGATTAATAAATAAATTATAAAGGGAAAATTAAAAGTAAATTAGGTAGCCTCATCAATAAATTCATTATGTCACCTATAATTCATGATTGACATTCATTCTATAAAATTAAGGAAATGTTAGTAAAATATGAATTAACAACATGGGAAATTTAATTATATATAAGTCTAAACTATTTTTCATTAATGTTAAGGAATAATATCAATGGATAATCTAGAGGATTCTTGTTTTCGAGTTTAATATCTTTGAAATATATTTATTTGGTATTCCTCTAATTAAGAGGATGTAGTTTAGAAACCAATATTTTTATTTGATGAGATAAATGATTTTGAAGCTAGATCTATGAATTGGACAAGTGAGGGTTTTGATAACTAGACCCGCAACCAGGGAGAGGGTTTTGCATAATAGTCCCACAATCAAGCATTACAAGGTACAACAAGAGGGTTTTAAGTATCTCACAACCATACCAAGTACAAAAAGATGGTTTAAAGGATCCCCTAACCTTTACAAAGTATAGCTAGAGGGTTTTAAGGATCACATAACCTTAACCAGCACAATAAGAAGGTTTTGAGATTTTCACAACCATGGCAAAATAAGAGGGTTTTAAGGATCATAAAATCATATCATGAGGATTTTAAGGTTCCCACAACCTTAGTACAACCATAAATTTTACAAATCAATAAGAATTGAAGAGATGATGCCCTTCAGTAGGCCTTCCCTGAAGCTTACATTATAGAACAAGAGTCTTCCAAGAGCAAAAGGTCTTTTACTACCTATTACTTATGCATAACCACCACACATCTAATATATTTCAAGTTGGATTTTCCTCCCACTAAAACCATTAACATCTAGGTTATCACAAAGGCATATCGACCCCATCTTCAACATTCTAACCATAGATTAAATCAGAATAAGGTTTTTTATCTAGGCATGAATGATATACTTAAATTCATAGGAAAACCTCATGGCTAAAAAAAGGTAGGAGTAGATTCCTCTATCATCCACTTTAATAATTCAATATTTAATTTGGCTTGTTTTATCCAACACAATTGAATTTGGGTGAGACTGAAAGTAGCCCCCCATAGATTTGGTCTTCACAGAGATATTCACCCATCCTTGGTAGACTCTATAACCTACCAGTGACCCAATATAATCACTCATTGAGACCACCTCTCATGTTTTATACTAGACTCCATAAAGTTTTGTGAGGATTCATCTATCTTCCTTATTAGCCATTAAACTTGAGACTGGCCAAATAAGGGATTCAATAGTTTTTATATATAAACCCAAAACCCATCTAACATCCTTTAGTAGGGATTCCCTAAAGCTTAAACTATAGGACAAGAGTTTTTTATGAGTATAATGTCTTCTTCTACATAGGGTTTCACCACCACCAATGCAAAAATGGGACACTTCAAGTGGGCTTTTCCTCCCACTAGAATCATTAGCTTGGAATCTTGAATCTATATGGGTAACATCAGTATGGATTATTATGATGTCAAAGTGATCCACTCCTTCCATAGATACTACACCATCTATCCTTTTATCCTTCAATTAATTAAAATCCCTTTGGGTCTCAAAATTATATAGTCAAGCCTTAACATTTTAGTAATTTCTTGGTACATGGTATTAAATAGATAAAATCTTATAAATTAACCAAAATTACTCCCTTTCCTAATGGAAGGGGGATAAAAATAAACAACCCAATGACTATATTAAATAATCTTCCATAAGATAAATCCAAGATAAAACATCAAATTAAAAGAAATAAAAACACACCCAACCCTTGAAATGTTAGACTCTAAACTTCCACTAGTCCTTTGGCTTTCATAGCATAGTTGAAATCCTGTAGATCTGTCATAGGGAGGAAACAACCCTTATACTATGTTTCCTCTAGATTAAATCATTTCTATCTCATAATTTATACCAATTCATCAACATACCAGACTCAATTTTAAAGCTTTGGGTCTTATACTTAAACTCAAAAATACATATACTCTATTTTTCTTTGTTAGATTGCACCCAGAAAATTTCTTCCACCAATTTTTAGATCTAATTATTTTCCACCCATAAATACATTTATTATTTTATGGGATGGAATTTATGAGGTAGATGACCTCTAGTAATCCTAGATTTGGTTCATCTTCTTCTCCTCCTTCCTCTTGAAAAACATCCTACCCACATTTTATTTGAAATAACCTCCCTCTACCACTAGAATAGAACCACCTTTCTATCATGGACCTTCCACCATTCCATTTTGTAAGTTTTATACTTAGCCTCAATGAGTATTTTTCTTAGGTTTTCACTATAATACTCCATCTATAATCTTCCACTCCCTTATTTATTACCCACCAATCTTTCACTCTAAACCTCTCTCACCTAGCAGGCCATTCAAACTTTTGGGGGATGCCATTGATGGCATGGATAAACCCCAGTCCACCTAGATCTATGCCATCTTCATCTCATCATTCCCCTTAATTTACTTCCCTCCCATGTTATATTTGAAGAATCCTCCTTCCACTCCTTTCATTCCTTCCATTCCTTCTACTCCCATCCATGTCTATATTGGTGTTATGGTTTTCCCACTCAAATTAAATTTCAAAATGTTGAGGGTCTTCTACTCCATCCATTCCTACTCAACCAAGTACATTTAATACCAATATTAAAAATGATTTATAATAATATTTAATCTTAGAAATGTAAGTGGTTTTGTTTTTCATGTAGATTTCAACTAATCAAAGTTTCCATCCAAGCCATGCATACTTACATCTTGTCCTTATTCAAGACTCCTAACTTGGTGGACAAAGTAGTGGCCAGTATATCAAGGATTTTCCTTTGGAATGGGATAACATATTCAAAAATATTAATTTGGTTACTTAGAATAATATATACCTCCCAATTAGGTTATTGTCTTGGGGCTTTAGGATTGTTAGGACATGAACTAAGTTTTAGGTTGTAAATTTATTTACATAATGTATGAGGAAAGTAGGAGACTATGAAGAAAAATTATACAAGAATAATATATATATTCTTATAATGATAATAAATTGTTTATTCAAGAATATCTACCTAATGGATCATCTATATGGAATTTCATGAAGAGATGCAATAATTTTATTATGAATAACATCAAATGGAAGGTTTAAAATGGAAAAAATATCAGTTTTTGTGGGATACTTAGGTAAAGGATGTCTTATTTAATAATTATATACATTTTTAAGGTTTATTTAAATATGTTAGCTTGAATTTTACAATATTTTGATGGGGGCATGAGGAAATAGAAAAAATCATGGTTTGGCCTTTAGAGGATTTGAAAGAGAAAGGTAAACTCTTAAAAATCTTCATAATTATCATTTACTCTCTAAATATGAGGATGACTAATTGGTGTGGGAGGGATCAAAAGGTCGTTCACTGACTATAAATGGAACATCTAAAAATAAGTTCAATAAGGCTTATGGAGACAATAGTGGTTTCTTGAGTCATAAGGTATGGATTCATGAAGGAATATTTAAGGCTAACTTATTCTTATAGATTTATATTCATGAAAAAACATCTACTTATGGTAAGATGATGAAAATAGGGTTCCATGGTTTGACTGTGTGTATTATGTTAGGAATATAAGGAATGGAGTAACCAAATTTTCATTCATTGCCCATTTTTTATAAAAAAATGATTTATTTGATGGAAAAAATGGAATTTAAGCATGACCCTCTTATAAAAGTTGAGGGACATGATTGCAAATGGAATCTAAAAATTAATAACCCATAACTTACATTGTATGATATTTTTTTCAAAAAATCATGTGGAATAAATAGATTGAGAGAAATATGAATATTTGTAAATAATCCTTGTAATATTTTATATAAGTGTGGGAAAGATATAATTTGTAATTGTATAACTATTTTTAGTTTGGCATTCTAAAGAAGAATTGGTTGTTGAGGAAGAAGCAGTGCAGTGTGAAACTTAGCCCCTCATTAAGTGGTCTCATATTTCCATGATCCTTTATAATGGGGTTATAGAAATGTTATCTCATAAGAATAAAAAAATTTGGTGTCCAATTCTAAATGAATCAATAAATCTCAAATGTTGGCATAGGATTAATTTAGGATGAATTTTTCCAACCCTTAATAATATATGATATAGATATTAGAATAGAAAAAAATAATTAGGTAGAGGGTATTACAATGCACAAGTGCATTGTGATTATGGTTTAATATGATATATGAATATAATAATATAATGTTATTCTAATATTTTGATGAAAGGATTAAGGAAATCTTTTATGAGTCCTTTGAGATTAAATAAGATTGTGGATGAAGAAGTGGCATTCCTTAGACAACTAGAAAAGGTTGATATTTTCCATGTCAAGAGGGATGGAAATCAAGTAGTTGATAAGGCTAAAACTTTGTGTTATTTTATTAGCCTCTAAGGGATTTTCAAATATATTTTAGATTTCCAACTGACCTAGTGAGCTTAGGAAATTAATGGTTTTATAAGCTAAGGGATATTTATCCCCCATCATCTCTTAATTTTATATGTAATAATGATTGGTATTAATGAAAGGAATAATGAAAATTTCTTATGATTAAAATTTTAATGGTTTAAATTACCATGAAAGGATAGTCATTAATTGGAAAGGTTGTGTCAAGTGTAATATGGAGTGTGTATAGTTATACTATCATTATAAACTTTGGTGTCAGTTACAGAGGTAATTAATGTTATGCAAAAGGAGTATTGAATAATTTGGTGATCTTATTTTTAAAATACTTTAATTGATGGTGATAAATGAATCATTTACAAGTGAAAGAGGAAGTGTGGTCAAGAAAGAAGGTTTGTCAATTAATATAGGGATGCAAAAACTTACTATGGAAGAAGTGGAACTTATTTATTTTATTTTATTGAAAAGGAGATTAAAAAATATTCATATGTGACTTAAAATAGAATGGATGTGGACTATGTTGAATTAACTTGATGGTATAATTTTTTTATATATTATAAAACACATGGACTTACACTTTAACCCAAAGAAATAAATTATAAATAGGAATGTGTTTGACATGGTTTAGAGTATGATTGGTGTAAACATTATGTCAAATTATATAGAAACTTTCCATCTCCATGAATGTGAAAAATAAAATACCATGATAGATATCAATAAATAATCTTTCTTCTACAATTATAAATTCCTAGATGGAATTTAAGTGATTGTAGGGCCAAAAAGACTTTGATATTTGGGTAGTCATTGCACTATCTATTAAATTTATAGCATATATTATAATTTTTTAATCCTCTTCTAGTCCTAAAAGAATGTTAGGAACTTTGTGAATGTCCTCATTATCTCTCTAGTTGATATGGAGTTGGAGGAACATATTGGTGTGGACTAAACCTAGTTAATATATATTTTAATTTAGTAAAGTAGATTAGTTGTAGTGTGATAAAATTATATAAATAAATGTAATAGGACCTTGTGTAATTTACCCAAGATTCATAGATTATACTTTTAAAACCTAAGATCACCCATAAATAAAACATATAAACCTACCATTTTTTCTTTTTATACATTTTTTCAATTTTCAAATGTAAGGGTTTTTGGTCCTAAAAAATTAGATGGGTGGAGTGACAAATAAAATAATGGATCTTTGATTACTTTATTTGGTATCATGGTTAGATGTGGATTATATTCCTCTTTTCATGCAAATTTGTGCCTTAAATTTGAGCATTCACTTGATTAGAGTGTCATTAGCATGTTTTCACGTTATTTTTATTTGAATGGCATCCACACCATGGTCTAGCTAACTTATTGGTTCATAGTTCTGGTTTAACCTTATCTAAAGTGCTGACATTAGATATTTGTGTTTCAAGCTATAGGTTTAATGGAGCCAATCTAGGAATGAACATGCTTAGGATTTTTATGCTTCAATGTTTAATTGATCTTTTAATATCCTTAGTCTATAATTGATTAATATTTTAAAACCCTAGCCTAATGTTTTTTCTAGACCTTTTAAATTCAAATTTGAATCTAACTAGGGCATTTTATGTGGGAACCTTTTAAATAGTCCTATGAACTTGGTTTATTTTTATGTCCTAAGGCTTAGTCATGTTTTCAAGCATGACTAAACTTTAGTCTAATATCCATCCTTAGTCCCTTTTATGTCATGAGCCCCCTTTTTGGTCTTTCTATTATTTTCAAGGTCCTTTTGTTATGTTTTTGCCTACCATGTTTTATATTTTGGGCATGTCTTTTCATGTTTTTCCTTTACAACTCTTATCCTAAATGAATTACCCTTCAGGGTTTATGTTTTGGGTACTTTTTCCAAGTACTTTTGGGATTTTTTTCAATAATTATTTTAGTGCTTATGTAATTGATCTATTCATTTGGACTTATCTATGTCAAGATAATTGTTTCAGACATTTTATCTAAAATAATTTCCTTATGGACTTATTCTATTGGACATTTTGTCTAATGAAATTTCCCTTTAGAATCTTTACACTTACCCTTTGGATTTTTTTTTGGACTTATTATATTTTGAAGTGACCCTTTAGGGTTTTTATTTCAGACATTTTGTCTAATGCAAAAATCCTGAAACATCTTTCCCACAACAAATTATCTACAACTCTTTTTGAAAGTGACCTTTGCCTTAGTAAAATTATCCCTCAAGATTTTTGTGAAGGGCACATACCTTTCAAGTTTTTTGGAATGTCCTTCATCTTTTGAATATATGCTTTAAGATTTTTGTAAGGGGAACCTTATCTTTAGACTTGCCCTTCAGGATTTTTTAAATGGTCCTTCACCTTCCTCAATTACCCTTTGAGCTTTGTGTAAAGTACCCTTTATAAGTTTTAAAATGGAAATTTTCCCTCCAAGATTACCCTTCGGTGTTTTTTAAATGGTCCTTTTCCATATCAAATTACCTTTTGGCCTTTTTAAAGTTCCCTTTCACCCATAAGAAGTGCCCTTCAAGACTTTTGTTCTGGGTAATTTCCCTACCAAGTGTTTATGCCACAATCATTTTAATATGTTAGCTTAATAATTTGGATTGAATCCTTATTTTTTCAAATAAAAATGAGAACATTAATATAAGGATTTAGTTTAATTTCTCATTATTCCCATGCCCTAACTTCAATACTTCATAATATCTACAAGAACTAATCTTGTTTGGATTAATGGACATGTTTTGGATGATCATGGCTTCACCCCTTCTAATGTCACTAAAACTTGTTACTTGTGGTGTAGGATCAATGGAATATCATTTGGGAATAATAATTTTTAATGTTTAATCATGTTCAATGGAATATCATTTGTGAAATATATTTCAATGAAAAATAAAGGAAACTAAAATAAAGAAAGGGTGGAAGGAGTAGAAAACCTTTAGAAGTTTACATCTGTGGTAAGTTAGGGAAAAAGGAGTGGATCACATTCAATAGTTTATAGGTGTGGTAAAATAGGGAAAAATGAATAGAAGACCTTTAATAGTTTACAAGTGTGGTAAGATAGGGTGGAAGGAGTGGAAGACCTTCAACAGTCTACATGATATTCTAATGGTGTGGATCTCCAAATCCCAGATACTCCTAGACTTGGAGAGAGAGGCTGAGGAAGAAGAAATAAGATTCAATAAAATTTGGTGGAGGAATAGTTTGAGTTATTACAAGCCTCAGGAGAGGATATTTCCTAAGCAGAAGTAATTTAATTTTGAATTTAAATCAGAGTGAGAGAAAGTAATGGTAGCTATAGAAGACCTTCAAAATTTTCAATTTGATTTTCATTCTGAGTAGGAGGAAGTAATGGTAACTATGAAAGACCTTAAATAATTTTGATTTTAATTTCACTCTAAGTGGGAGGAAGTAATGGTAACTATGGAAGACCTTCAATAGTTTCAACTTGGATTTCAATCTAAGTGGGATGAATTTATGGTAATTATTAAAGACCTTCAATAATTAGAATTTGAATTTTAATCTGAGTGGGAGGAAGCAATGGTAATTGTAGAAGACCTTCATCAATTTCATTTTGATTTTCATCTTGAGAAGGAGGAAGTAATGGAAACTATGAAATACTTTTAGTAATTTCAATTTGAATTTCACTCTAAGAGGGAAGAAGTAATGGTAATTATGAAATACCTTCAATAGTTTCAATTTGAATTTCAATCCAAGCAAGAGGAAGTAATGGTAACTATGGAAGACCTTTAGTAATTACAATTTCAATTTCAATCTAAGTAAGAGGAAGTAACGATAACTATGGAAGACCTTTATCAATTTTAGTTTTAATTTCAATCAGACCAAGAGGAAGTAATGTAACTTCAATTTGAATTTCAATTTGAGTGACAGGAAGTAATTATCACTATGGAAGACCTTCAACAAATTTAATTTAAACTTCAATCTGAATGGGAGGAAGTAACGATAACTATGAAACATATTTAACAATCTAAATTTCATTTTTATTTGGTTAAAGGCAATGGAAGGATTTAAAAGAGAATGAGACTTATTCCATTAGGACATAGATGAGAAGGAAAGCAAGGGCAAGGAGGAGATGAACATGTCCTAGTTCTGGGTGGACAGGGGGTATTCTATTCCACCACTAACATCCCTCATAATTTTAATTGAAAACCTATGTGGGATAGTTTTAGTATAAAATACCTTTGGCATCATGAATTCTAATTTGAGCTAGAAAACTAGAATACCTATTTTGACATGGATAGGACCAGAAGGATCGAAAGGAGAATTCTTCCAATAGGATGTGGGAAAGAAGGAAAACTAAGGAAAGTAAGAGATGAATATGACCTAGATCTAGGTGTACTGGGGTTTGTCCATACCAACAACAACATCCCCCTTAAGATTAAATAGAAAGCTAGATGGGAAAGAATCAGTTCTATAGTCTGGAGGAAGGGATCTTCTGGGTGTAATTTGAAAAAGAAAATTAGAGAAGTTACTCATAGCACCTATTAGGTTTATTAAATATCCCCTAATTAGGTAGGGAGTGAATATACCTAGGGTTCTTACAAGGAGATCCTGGTCCCAAAAAAGTCTCAAGAGTGGAAGGAGTGGAAACCTTTAGCATCCTAAATTTTATTTCAATCTAGAAAACTAAAACATTGGGTTTTCTTATATGGTCCTTCTATGGGTTAGATGATGGAGGATCCCACCTTAGGATCCTTTTTTAGGGTAAATTGGATATTATAGGAACCCACCCCCATAAATATTTTAGTGGCATAGATATTAGATTAGTTCATGATTTGACCCCTTATGATGGCTTGGACAATTGAAAAACCCATTTATCTCACATAAGTATTATAAGTAATTTGGTTTATCTATGGTCCTTCATTGGGGTAGAATATGGAGAATCTCACACCATGATTCTATTTTGGGGCAAGATGGGTGTTAGAAGAACCCACTCCCCTATTATGTTAAATGGCATGGTTATTAGAGGAGACCATGTTTTAAAATGATTTGATCCCCTGGAAAATAGAATAATCCATTTACCTCATCCTACAACTATTAGTGTTTTGGTCTATCTCAAAGTGCTTATTTATAAGGAATTTAAATTTTTAAGAGTACTAAACTATATGGAAGGCCTTTTTTTGGGTTTAGGAGGACCATGTTTTGGTGGCCTTCTTTTGTAGTTTAAGAGTGGATGTTAGAGGAACCCACTTTTGGTCTCACCAAGTTACGGGATCTCACAGAATCAGAGTGGTTATGGACAATGCCTTTTTGGGGGATATTGTTTTATTTAGTCATGTTTGGTAGTTTGGAGGTTGGGTGGAATACCCAAGTGGAAGAAGAGTTTATTCTCTTGATGGTCTTCTATTCAATAGTGTCCTAAGGAACAACATGATATAGGGGGTCTACCCTTTGAGATTCACTATTTTACTTCATATTTTTATGTTTAATGGTTATGGTAACCTTAAAAAACCCTTTTTATGCTTCATAAAGGTTGTGGTTCGAAGTGGGAAGATAAGCCCACTTGTTGTGATTCAACTATGCAATGGCTATGAATAAGACCTAAGGGGTAGAAGACCTCTTTTTTAGTTGAACTTATGTTTTGTAGTTTTTTTCTTGTTGTGTTTTATAAGGTTGTTAAAGCCTCAAAAATCCCTTGTTTTTCCAATGTCATGTGTAACTTTACTTCTCTTTTTAATGGTTACGATAGCCTCAAAACTCTTTTTTTATGATTGAAATAGGTTGTGAATCTTAGTGGGAAGATAAACCTACTCATTGTAACTCTGTTATATGGAGGCTATGTGGAAGACCCTGGTGGTGAAAGACCTCCTTATTTGATATATATTCTAGTTTTTAGTTCCATAAAAGAAGACATGATGAAAGGAGATAGCCCTTTGATATTCAATTTTTAGTAACATCTTTATGTACTATAGGTTATGGGATTTGTAAAACCCCTAGTTATGGGAACCCTTAAAACCCTCATGTTCTCTAGTCTTGCCAAGGTTGTATGTACCTTTACTTCACTTGTTTAAGGTTGGAGAGACTCCAAACCCTCTTTTTTGTATTTGTTTTTTATGGGGATCCTTTGTTACCCTATTTTTTGTTCCTATATGTGGGTTCATTTGTCAAAACCCTCACCTCCTTGGTTTATAGCTCTAGTTTTAAAAATATTTTACCCAATCAAATAAAAAAATGTTTAAGATGATATTTATTTGTTATTGGTTCAAGATTAATTATATTCATGTTTAATCCATGCCTATTAAGGGTCCCATTTTGAATTGACTTCAAACTTTCATGAAGATAATTATCATACCATGGACTTAGTTTAATTTTTATCTTAAGGCTTGGTTATGTTTTTCAACACAATGAAACCTTAAGCTAAAAATCCTAACGTAGTCTAAATAATATAGTGTCCCTTTATTATCCTAGACTTAGCCTAAGGCTTATGTTTATATAATTAGAACCTTAGGCTAAAACTGTAGGCCATTATCTCTTTTACTTTTTTGGGTCCCTTTTATTATGCTCAAGACTTAGCTTGAATGTTCTTATCCTAAGGTCTTAAATCATGTTTATTAACATGAAATATGGCCATAGTATAAAAACTGTATGCCAAGTTATTTATGTCCCTCTAACCTTGTTTAAGCATTATGAATCTTTGTAGGATCAACAATCCATGTTTGTTCACTTTAAAATGGTCTAAGAGTGTGTCTCAAGTCAACCATTCAAAGAAGCTCTAGGATGAATGCATTGGTGATGAGTGTCACCATTTCATTAAAAGGATATTTAGTATCCAATGGTAGTCCACGTCTCAGATCAAGATCCAATGACATGCAATAGCTTAGATGAAGATGATCCAATGGAGTTAGATTGATGAAGACTTCTCAACATAGCTAGGATGAATGTGGTAATAACACATATCATAACTATGAGAAACATAGAAGAGGTAGCCACTGCTGGTTAACTCCTGAGATCGAGATCAATGGCCCACATTATTCCATGTAAATAGATATAACAATTTGAATCAAATTTGACTTTTTAAAGAGCTTAGAGACAATAAGATATTGAGGAGTAGGATGCCATAGAAGTGTAATGAGGGTGCCACATAAGTAAAAAATTACAAAATGAAGATTTTATGGACTGAAGATGTGAAGAACCAAGCCAAAGAAGGATGGATTGTCACCTATGCAAGAATACTTCTATCTAGGATTCACCAATGATTATTCTAATACACCATGATAGCTTGAAGGAATGTTTCTATTTTGCTCTCAAAAGCAAAGAAGGAGATTACTCTAGGCCTAGAACATTCCAAAGAGCCATGAAGATCTTGTAGTAGCACAAGGATCCCAAAGATTATGTGAATTAAAAATATTCTTTTGTAACTAGTGTTGTATAACATTTTGAAGTGGAATATTGATCTGGGCAATAATTTAGGTGACAATTCAGGTGATGGTTCTACCCCAATTGATGACAAAACTTCTAGGAGCCATAACTTTTACACCATAGCTTCGATTGACTCCCTATTTGAACCGTTGGAAAAATAAAATGAGGAGAACATGGTGAGATGGAATAGATATTTTCTTGGTGGTTTTTTACCCTTGAAAACCCAATGGAAGTACCCCAAATTTTAATTTTAGTAGTGCAGTCTAAAATAGTATGTTTCTAAAAATAGTAATTCCTCAAATTTTGTATTATTTTAAATCATAGAAGTCAAACCACTTAATCTCCCTCAAGATTGGTGACCTTATAAATTCTCTTCTTACCTTCAAAATGTGTATAAATGAAGATTTAACCTGAAATGGAAGATAGGCATCTCTTTCTAGAGATAAGCATATGGTTGTATTGCAATCTTGAGTAATAAAACATCTTTTCTTAGAGAATTCATTGTTACTATGTTATTTTTGTGTTCTTGAAATATCTATCAATCAAAACTTCTAAGTTTTGGATCAAATATTTTTTTTATTAAGGCATGTGTTGTTTGTAAAACACATTACCTATGGATCAGCCCATTTGGAAATTCTAGTGTATTTATAAAGCATTTGTGAAAAGGATAGTTGTCCCTACAATCATACTATTTTAATTGGGTATGACTAACCGACATGCTTCCTTGAACCTTATAAAATGAGCACTGTCAATTGTAATAAGGAGTGAGATTTTAAGCTAAAACTATCGTAAACTTTGAGAAACTAATGCAAGTAAATAATCTTGAAAATATTATCTCATTTTGTTTGTCTAAATTATTATATGGCTTCTCTCTCACTTGTCTATTCTGAATTATAGATTTGAATGGTTCTTATAGACTCTTGGTGTGTACCTTTGAATGTAGTATTTTTCACTTGTGCTTATGCTAGGATAAATGAAGGTTCTCTAGTTTATTTTATTTTATTTTATTTGTATTTGTATATGGGCATCAATTATCTTCTTATAAGATTAAATCTTTAAAGTAAGCTTGGTTCTTATTTGCATTATTTTCACATTCCTTAAAAGTTTTCCTGATGTGTTTTAATATTCAATCTTAAGCTATTTTTTATAATACATTGGTCTTAAGTACATGCCTAGATAATATTTGAACTTTGTCATGATATCCAAAATAAAGATCAACAGTGACATATTTTCTCTCTACCCTACCCTCCCTTTTGCTTCTTTTTTGACCATATTAGTTTAGCTTTATACTTATAATTGAGTATAATTCACCTTAGTTATATATGTCCATATTAGTTTAGCTTTATATCAGTTTAGCTTTATACTTTGTTAGATAATGTTGTACCCATGGTTCTTCTAAAATATCAAAGAATCTACTTCACTGCTTACCAGTGCTCATAACCTAGATTACTCATGTACCTACTTACTACTCCCACTACATGGGAAATATCTATTCTAGTAAAATACCAAACTATCCTGCATAAACCTACACTTTTTCAAATTTAAAAATAACGTATCCTTTCTTAAAAAATCTAGTACCATTCTTAAATGTTGTAATTCTTCTTCTTTAGTCCTACTAAATATCAAAATAAACAACCACAAACTTACAAATATATTCTCATAGCACTGTATTCATCATCCTCATAAATGTGCTAAGTGCATTAGATAATCTGAATGGCATCACCATCCACTCATATAAGCCATCCCTAGTCTTGAATGTAGTGTTCTACTCATCTTCTTCACAAATTCAAATTTGATAATAACCACTCCTTATATCAATCTTGGTAAAATATTTTTCTCTTGTAAGCACATCTATCATATCATCTAAATGAGGTATATGAAATCTATACTTTATTTTAATTTTATTAATTGATCTACTATCCACACATATTCTTCATCCTCTATCTTTATTTAGAGTTAGTAATGATGGTGTTGCACATATACTCATCCTCTCCTTTCTCAACTTCTTTCTTAAAAATTTAGCAATCTATTTATTTAATTTTTTATGTTCAATTGGACTCATCCTATAAGATGCTTGATTGGATAGAGTTGATCCTGAAATCAAATCAATGTGACGCATAATATCTCTCTTATGTGGTAAACCATTTGGTTCATTGTATATGTCCATATTAGTTTAGTTTTATACTTATAATTGAGTATAATTCACCTTAATTAGCATACATCATCTTAATATTTTCAAATATTTGTAGGCCATGGTAGCTCCCAACCACCAAACATTATAATTTTTTATGAAACAATCATTTGTTCTACCTCTATTCCATCATAGATAAGAGGATTATCATAAACTAAAAATAATGATCTAAGTTATTTAAATTATAAAAATAGAAGTGTTTCTTAAACACTTTGAGCACCTTGTGATACATATTTAGGCATCAACAGGCAAGATTTGTTGGTGCTAGAAGGAGGGCCAATTCTTTGTAAATTTATAGCATCTTTATTAGTTTTTGTGAATTATGTTTAAATATCACTTTACTCTTTGCATATTTGTGTTTCCTTTAGCATAATCATGTAAAGGTTGGTGATCTTCATGGTTTTATACTAGTCTTTTTGCTTATTCAAACAAATTTTGACATTCTTTGAAGACATATGCTTGATTGTGGTAAAGATAACTTTAGAATTGTGAACCCAATAGGTTTGAGATTAGTAGTTATTGTTTTGATCAAAGATTCTTAAATATTTTGTTCAATTGAGTTAATTTGATCATAAAACATGTAAATTTTGATCTTAATTATGTATTTGGATACATATTTGAGCTAACTTGATTAAATATTACCATCCTTTGTCATCCTTTATATGAATCTTTACAAAATTTGCTTAGTGTGCATTTCTAATGATTGTTCTCTATAGAGATAGTATTGATGCATTGTATTTCAAAAAAGATTCAAAATTATCAAGCTAGAATTACCAAGAATCAGAACAAGGTCATGTTCATAGACTAGGGAACCTCTGCTTGAATTAGAAGTCCATAGAAGAACTAGGTGGGACAAAGGTAAGTGTAGGATTTCAAAGTCTTTGAAAACTTCAAAAATTTAGGGCACTCATGTATTCAACCCAAATCAAGGTATGGCTTTTCTAGGTGGCTCTTCTATCAATGTTCCAGGTTTAGTATATGATCTTCCCCATAACCTTGAGAAATATTTGCCAACATTTAGTCCCAATAGTATTATAACTACAAAATAACATATTAAATCATTCAAAGTTTCTTTGAGATTGTTAAATGTCACTCATGAAGATGTAGCATGTAGACTAGTTTCTTTCACTTTTAATGATGTTGCTTATGAATGATTTCTAAATCTTCCTAAAAATTACATTACAAGTTGGGTTGATTTTAACAATGTCTTCATTGACCATTTTAGAAAAATTATTAGTCCTTGTGTCTTGTAATAACAATTCACCATAATTAAGAGGGATGCAAATGAACCTATAAGAGCATTTAATGATAGGTTTCAAAATATGTATATCCAAACCATGGATCCTTAAAAATATGATGATGATTTAGCCTTGTAAATTTATAAGGATGCCTTAGATCCTATGACTTTTATATTTATAAAGAGAGTTGTTGGACCCATGAACACATTAGCTTTAGCTTATGATGAGGCCATGATTATTAATGACCAAATGTATCCCCAAATTCAGATGGTTTATTCTATTCCAAACATCAAACCACATTGTATACCCTAAATGTCTCTCCCAATAATAATTAGAATATACCTGCTTTGAACCAAATCCCAAATTTGAACCAATTAACCTTAAGTCATGCTCATCCTACCCAGAACTTGGGATTCTTGAACGCTGCTACCACTGGATATAATCCAAGTGATTAAAAGGCCTTGATAGCATCCATTGGTAATGATAACAATTAGGTTCATAATTTTGAGGATCCCAAAAATGAAAATGACTCTATCTCAAATATGGTTAAAAAATTAAGCATTGATTTCCTTCAATTGTAAAATAAAGTTGGTAATATTAGAGAGAGATCAGGTAAGAACTTTGCTTTTCAAAGGTTTAATAGGCCCATTAATAGGTTCCATAATTATAGTTACAATAATAATAAGAATAATGATTCATTTACTGATAAGAAAATAATGGATATAAATCTTATTGATATTACTTTACCTGATTATTATAGAGTACATTGCACTTTTAGACATGGTGAGATAGATTTCATTGAATTATGTAAATATTTTGAGGCCTTTCAAGAAGATTTGGATACATTTTAATTGGTTCCTAAAAAAGATATTGGTGCTTGTACATCAGGATCCAAATTGGTTAACCAAGACTTCATGGTGGAGATGTTTGACTTCCCTTTCTAAGAAGATAATGAACTTGATGATATTCCTAAAAAAGTCCATGATTTTTAGTAGTTCTTGAGGAAGACCTACCCTCTAAGGAATAGGGAGTAGAATCAGCCCCTGACTACTTCAACACCTCCAAACAACTTCGATACTCCTCTAGATTCTACCTTAGATAAAAAATAGAGCCTCCCAAATAGATTACTTCTAATCATGGTACTAATACATCTAATTATGCCAATAGGACTATGCATAATATTGTGGAAGACATGAATAAAATTAAGGCTAGCATTATATTGCATGAGTTGACATAGATCACTGAGCAAAGAGAACTATTTTTGGAGTCATTATTTAAAAATCTTGGTAGGCCACCCAAAACTAAAAATGGTAATGTTTCTATGTATAAATCTAAGACATAATCCCCACCTTTTTTACTTAATGTCAAAATGTTAGGCAAGAATTTACATAATTATTTATTAGATTCTGGTGCATCCACAAACATCATGCCATCAAGTATTTGTAAACAACTTGTCTTGACTCCTATCAAATCTAATAGAGTTCTTACTAAATTAGATAAGTCTAGAGTCAAATTAATTAGGGAATTATTAAATGTTCATGTATATCTTACCTTTAAGCCAAGGGTCCAGTAATTTATTGACATCCAAGTGGTGGACATTCCTAATTCTTATGGGATACTATTGAGCAGAGAATGGATAAAAGCCTTGAATGGATATATATACATTGACTATTTGAAATTGTGGCTACCATGGAAAGGAGTCCCAAATTAGATCAGAGTGGAAAGAGATCCTTGGATGAAGCACATGATCATATAATATAATGTTGTGAATGAAAGGGTTAACATGTTGGACTCTAATGAGATTTACATGATGGATTATGAAGTAGGAGTGTATACCCTCAAGACTTCTAAATTAAATAGTCCTAAGACTTCTCATTCTTTACATATAACTTGGAAATTACATTTTGATGCTGCTAGGTGTAAGTCTAGCTTGCATAAATAATCTTATAGAGTATGAAACTTTCATTCTAGGATTGGAATTTGCCATTAAGCATAAGGTTAAGGAACTTTTAGTTCATAGTGAATCAAAACTTGTGGTTAATTAGGTGAAGAGTGAATACCAGTGTAAGTTGTCATATCTTAAGAGATATATGTTTAGAGTTTGGGATTTACGAGAATATTTTGATGCTTTCAACATTATTTCTATCCCTATGGAGGAGAACAAGGTTTCTAATGAGTTTGCCTCAACTATAACCAATCTTATGCCAAACCATGACTCTAAAAACCTTAGCATTGACTTGGTTCCATGCCCTTTAGTGCTTGATAACGTAAACCATATGTAGGTTTTTGATGATGACAAATTAATCCTAGGTTTCATGACCAATTCAGGAGTATTTGAGGCCCATGTCATCGATGAGGCCAATGAAAATACTATTTAATAGGATAACATATTTGATAATAAATTTATTTAACTAAATAACAAAAAAATATCAAATGGCATGATTGCCTTGGAAAGGTTATTTGATCAAGACAAACTAGCTGAAAACACTAGAATACCCAAGGCAAGTGGGAAGTATTATAAGATAGTTGATATTGGACCTCAAGATCAACCTCAGCTAGTTAATATTGGGATAACATGTATGATCATTAAGAATGAAAAGGCAAATGACTTGTTGAAAAACTATAAGGACATAATAGCTTGGTCCTACAATGACTTGAAGATTTTTTATCCAAGAGTCATCACCCATACTATACCCTTGAAGGAAAACTGCAAACCTTTCAAACTAAAGTAGAGGCATTTTAAACTATGTTTTAGAGCATATGATTTTCAAAGAAGCCAAAAAAAATTTAGATGCCAAGATTGCATTTCCCATTAGGCACTCTACTTGGGTTGCTAATTTGGTACCAATTAGGAAAATGAATGGTGAAATAAGACTATGTATTGATTTTAAGAATCTAAATAAATCATCTGAAAAGGACAACTATCATTTGCCTTCTCTAGACCAAGTTATATAAAACATTTCTATTTCTATTATGATGTCCTTTCTTGATGGATTTGTAGGGTTTAACCAAGTGATAGTAAACTAGGAAGATATGATGAAAACTGATTTTACTACCAAGTGTTAGTAATTTGACTAGTTAAGGTCAAATTACTACCCCTATCATATAGAACTTTCCTAAAAATGGTCATTAACCCTTTGCAGCTAGTCAAACTAGTTAATTATGATCTAAATATGCAAATTATAGTGAAAAACATCAAAAATGAATTGTAAAGGTTTATAAATTGTCCAATTTACCTTTGATCATGTTTAAAATCATGAAAATATCCTATGCTTAAAGTTTCAAGTCATAAAAAGGTCATTTGGTATGTCTTATAAGCCAAAAAGGGCCCTTTTCACCCCACATGTGCCAAATTTGCAAGTTTTAAACATGGAGAAGGTTTAAAAGTATAATTTTACATGATATAACATGTAATCCTCAAAATATCTATTTCAAGTTGTGAATAGCTTTACTTGGATTTAAAAGGCAAGATATGGCTCTTTTCCCTCTCATTTTTTCAAGCAATGGTATGGAATTTGTATGGTTTACATACATATAGGGTAGGGATTATAATTTTAATGGAATATACAAGATTTATCAAAAATTACATGGAAATTCATGGCCATAAAGGCCTTAATCCAGTCCTCTTTTGGTACTTTGCTTGTTGGCATAAAGAGACCTATCTGTAGGTTTTCTAGTGGTATGGACTATTGAGGAAGGGTACAACTCTCAAATTTAGGGTGAAAAAAGTAAAATCAGATGGATTCTTAATGGTATAAGTGGAACCTCAACTTTATTATCCAATATAATGAACCATTTAGTTGAAGATAGGCTAATATTTGCTACCTTGCAACTAGGAAGGCAATTGATTTTCTTCAGTTTCTCTTCACCTAGGCAGAGTTTCAAGGAAATTCAAATTCTTATAGAATCTCAAGGACTTGTTATACATTTCCACAGTCTCCTTTAGGTGTTATTAATCTAATTAAAGGTTAAAAAAATCCAAAAAAATCACCCAATAAATCTGTAGCATAGTATGCTTGCAAGAAGGAATTGTATAGTTCTTAGAGAGGAAGGCAACCTCAAATTATCAATATTTTGTGATTTATAAGGTTTTTATAAAATTTTCATGGTTTCAATGCATAAATATAGGATATTCTTCAAGTTCCATGTCCAAGAAGTCATCTTATGCTTTTCAAAGTGTCTCAAGAGGCTAATTTAGCATGAATTAAGGTTTCTTTGCTAATTTTAAGGTTTTTTGGGAAAACTATGATTCAATTTTGGCGTGTAACTCTCCTCCAATGGTCTTATTTTTGATATATCATGATGATCATATGTCCAATTTTATCTATAAATCCTTTCCTTAGTCCTATCATGTTTGTTTCCACCTCATCCACATCCACCCCTTCTCACTATCATTCACAACCATATCACTATGTTTTCACCATTTTTCCCACCCTCCATCATGTTTTGTTCATCATCTTTTCATCTTCCTTCATCTTTATCACCCTCACACTCATCTCCATCACCTTATTCCACCATAAAGGAAGGCCAAAGTTGCTAAAGGGTACTACAAGCATAAAAGAGGATATGAGCTAGTCAAGCAAGGTAGAACCACAAAAATAAACCTACAATAGGCCTAATTGGAACCCTATAACCATCATACTCAGCCATTTTCTAGGTTTGAGGTGAGATAAGGGGATTAAAAGAGAGTTCCTAAGGGGATATTATAATGAGATTATTTCTTGAAAACATTAGAAGACATATGATATCTTCATATCAACTCAAGGGTAATTTGAGGGTTATAAATAAAGTATGCACTCAAAAACATCCCATAGGCTTGTAGGTGTATCCATATATAGTTGAAGAGTGTTTGAGCTTCAACAAAACCTAAGGGAGGTTTTCTATCCTATAACATTGTTAATAAATGGTTCTTGAGAAGAATACTTACTTTATCAAGTGATTGAAGTATAAGGGGATTTCAATTCAAGTAATTCATTGACATGACCTATAGTGCCTAATCAAATCCTACAAGCTACTCTTTGGGGCACTGTCTATAGTGAGGGTATGGTCATTATGGACCTTTAAAAAGGTTTAAAACCTAAGGCATTATTTATAATAAATACAAATGAAGAAGGAATACCCTCAATAGGTAAAAAAGGAGTAAGTAAGAGGGACAATTTTCATTTGAATATCACCCTATAGTCCCTAAAAAAGGACCTACAGGCCTATACTTGTCTAAGGAATCCTAAATGGTAATAAGATGGCCTTTGAGGAAAGCTAGTTTTTATTGATAGAAAGCATAGAGTGGCATTAAGTTTATCAATTTCATGAAGATAAATGGGAGATGGCATAATGAGGGTTAAAAGACCTTAAAAGAGCAAAAGAGTAACCTATAGTTCCCCAAGCACATCCTACATGAATGTACGGATAGTCACCTACAACCATTCCTTAATAAGATATAGCCAAGGGTTTGAGCTTCACAAGGTTTTCAAATGAGCAAAAGTAAGGTTCTCTAAAGACAATGCAATCTAATATGGATAAATAGGGCTCAATGATGACCTATAGTGTTAAATATAACCTAAAACTAGCACCTAAGAACTTATAGCCAAGGCAAGGGTAGGGGTTCTATAGGTGAGTTAATTCCAAATGATTTGAGGTAGAGTTCTTAATGGTAACACAAGCAGGGGGATTTTTTTACTCATTAATGATAAAGGCTAGGTGTGCAACAATCATGCCCAAATATAGTCAAAACCCTAAGGATAACCTACAACCATACTTTGATAGGATTGTTGTCTTATATAGGGTATCTTGAAAATAGAGTTTTTGAAGTAAGGAGAAATGGTCAAGTTTGACCTATCAACATGAGTAGAAAAGTGATCAAATAGGGAAGCATATCAAACTTGTGATTTTTTTTTAGAGGTCAATGGAGCACAATTTCAAGATACAGTCTATACTATCCCTAAAAGGAACCTATGCATGCCTTGTAGGGAGTCCTTTTGGTTATAAATTAGACTCTTAAAAGGTTCAAGAGGTGAGTTTTGACTAACAAAGACATACTTGTTTTTTTAGAGAAACTTCTACATGAATGAGAAAGAATAAAATGAACATTCAAGTTCAAATAGACTTTATGTAGGGCTAATAAGCCACATTTTGAACCTAGAGCCACAATTTGAACCTACAGCCACTCATGATCAACATTTACAACCAAGAGGATGTTTTAAGGGTTTTAAGGGTTTTTTAGCCACTTTAAGAAGGTTTAGGGTCAAGTGATGGAATATTTTGAGTATGTTGGTTATTAAGTGATTTTGGAGGTTCTTAGGACTCTCTCAACACCATCTATAGTCAGTAATCCCAAAAGAGTGCCTACATTAGTAAGAGGGCTTGTTGGTGTTTAAGGTTTAGCTTAACAAGCTCTAAGCAATAAAATGAAGTGTTGGAAGTATAGTGATCTCTTGGAGCAAGATGAATTTGAGTGAGGTTTATAAGGGACACCCAGATAAATTTAAGGAAACTTCCATAGTTAGATCACCTTATGATCACCTTCAGCCTTGAAGGTTTAAGAATCTTCAAACATCAAAAAAGGGATAAAGGCTAATGGTCTAACCAAAAGCTTTCATAAGTGTTTCAGAACCATAAGGAAGATCATGGTGAGATCATATAATCAAGGGAAATTTTTTTACAAACTTTTGTAAACATTCATTCACCCTAAGTACATAGTATCTAGTTTTGTATAGATTTTGAGCTGTAAAAGGCTTAAAATGCCTTGTTGGGGGGTCTAGACATGCTTGAAATAGGGGTAGAGGATTTTTCCAAGTTATTAAGGAGAATTTTGAGACATATTAAGATTATTTTGACCTTTAAAATATCTAAATCTAATGAAATCACCTCTAAAACACCAAAACTCAGTCAAACATGTAGACAGTCCATGTACAAGGGTCATTTTTCATGGAAAATTGAGGATTATGAGAGCTACAAATGGTTTCAAGACTTGAAATTTAGTATTCATGGTCATCATGAGTTTTATAAATTTATGAAAAAGTTTAATGGCCATTATGTGAGTGGAGATACTTGATATGTTGTCTTAGACCTCAGCCTATCTATTTGAGATCACCATTGGAGTAGGTAGTGTTCTGGAGTGCCATAGAGGTTTCAAAGTGTAGGTAAAAGTTTTAAAATCATGGTATGATGTTTTTTAAATCATAATAAAGCATTTAAATAGTGTCAAAACTCCAAATTTTATGCAAACCATGCTCATTCAAGCTTTTTCAAGCAAATAGGCATATAGGCCAAGAAGGGTTTTTTAAATTTTCAAGTAAAATTTGATTTTAAAGTGATTTGATAGCATGATATAGGTACCATGATGATTTTTTTAGGATATGTTAATTATGGTAATTATCTTTTTCATCTTGGTGAAGTTTTTCTTTTTTTGTAGTTTTAGGCACCCTTCCAAGCCTCTTGTTCAGATGCTCGTATCTTTCACCATGTGTCAATTTTGGATAAAATCTCTTATTTTTTTTTAGTAACCCTATGTAATTATAATTAATTAATATGTTATGGGTTGTGCTTTATGAATAATCGATAAGAGCGTAGGCAACCCAGAATGTAGTCGAAACCCCATAGGGAATTTTCTTCCACATGGTAAATTTTCATATATTTTTCATGAACACCAAATATTTTCAAGTATTTTAAGGGTTAATTTGTATATAAATAAATTTAAACATTTTGGTATTTATAGGTATGTACTTCTTGAATCATTATTTTGAAGATTCAGCTTTAAAACCCTCCTAAACCCCTAAAAAAACTAGTTTTGAGAAAAGTGGATTTTATTGCCATAAAATCATCATAGATAAACCTAAAACCTTTTAAAAAATAAATTAAACTTAGAGATTATTCCATAAATGTAAATTTTATGCATGGATCTGTATAAATGAGGGTATAAATCATGTTTTTTTGTGTAGAAAAGCATGTAAAATGAAATACAGAGTAGTTCAATGAAATATAATCAATGGATATTGAATCCTAAGAATTTTTATTCATACTAAAATATTAATTTTATCATAAATAATCCTAGAAGTGTCCCTACCAGATCAATAAAAATGGCCAGTTTGCTAGATAATAGAGCAAAATAGGCCTAGTTAACCCTGTTGACTGAATGGTAAAAGTTTTATCATCAAAATCACATATATTGTGATGAGGAAAGTTGTTAAAGGTATAATTAATTGTTTTTTAAGGTTTCATGGCTTATTATTTCAGGTTTCATGGTGTCAAGGTGCACATATTAGCCTTTTGGCCTTTTTGGTCTAATAGGCCTAGTTAGTCAATGCTCAACTTGAAGTTTGGCATTGAAATAAGCTAACAAGGAGTTCAAAATGAGTTTCCATGCCACTTTTTATATTTTTTAATGGATATTCATGCACATATTCAGCCTTCAATTTCCCTTTTCATACAATATGGAGTTAGTTGGCATTGACTAGTCAAAGCTTATCATGCATCTTCCTTAATTTCCATGCAAAGGGGGGCATTCTCATGTTCCAACTTAGCTTCCAAATAATTCAAGTGGAGTTCATTTTGGGTTTTGGTGTAGCATCATGCATGGAGGAATATTTTAATTTTTGACATGGGCCCACCATCTTATTTATATGCCAATGTTTGAAATTCCATGCATGCTTTGTGGAGTTCAAGGATTTTTTAAGAGTTGATTGAATATTGTAAAAGGATTAAGTCTTTGGTTAACTAACCAAGACTAGTCCTTACCTAAAATCAATGCCACATTAGCTTAGGTTATAGTTTAGACATATATATTAGCTTTTCAAGCCATTTTATTATTATTTTTAGAGCTAAAGAAGAAACTATATTCTAGACCATACATCAATAAAGGATATTTTTTTTAATTTTGCATATGAGTTTTGACAAAGATTAGAGTTAAATTAATTATGTATCAACACATAAGTGGGATTATATCCCATTTTGGTAGGTCCTTTTCTCACCTATTGCTTTTGATCTCACCTTTTGTAGGTCATTTGAAGAGGTAAAAAAGGAATTTTGTAATCCAAAATTCTTTCAATACTTCAAATGAAATACTTATGCTTATGGGAAATCTAGGACTTTTTATTGATTTATATGTGTGTATTAGTTTCAATATCTTCTAGAAGATATAAATAATTAAGGTGCATCCCCATTAGATAAGATTTCCCTTTAGCTTCCTTCTTCCTCTTTTCATCCCAAAATAGTATTAGATTAGTTTGAATAGATAAATCTTAAGGGAACCAACCCTCTCTAGATGTTATTCTAAATTCAAAGTCACCCACACTCTAAGAAGATCCAATTGTATCATTTTACACATATTCAAATAGGGTGCTCTCTAGAGTGATGGTAATTTCTAACATGCCTGGTGGGACATCATTCTACACACTAGCCTTTGGAGACATTCACAATATTAGTGCAACTTTCAAGTAGTCAAAGATGGTTTATAATATCAAGCATCATTTCAAGTATTGACTAATTTCAGCACTTTGTTTACTAATGGCTTGTTTTAGTATGGATCCATATTATCCTCACTATGATCAGTATGACTAGCCACACTATGATCCTCACTAGGAGTTTAAATATCTATATCAGGTATATATGTAAGAGTACTACCCGAATCCTCCATATGAACATCCAATCCATCATAATATTAAACCTTACCAGTCTTATCATGGCCATTTTGCATCTACCCAATTCATATCAGCACTTGAATAAACTCTAGTGAGCCTTGACAAGCATGCACTAGAGTTGTATTCCTAGATCTATTATGGAAAGATACCCATACTCACTAGATTCATCATCTAATATAGTTATTACATTAAATAAAAGAGAAATGGGAACCTATTGAGAGAGCCAACTATAACCATCTCACTAGCGAGATGATGGATGTAGGTGGTTACATTCAGAGCATTGAGGACAAACTAAAAGGCCTCAAGGATCAACAGGTTCAACCTCACTCTTCTTATATGTCATACATTCCTCCTCAAGAGACCATTTCATAAGCCCCTTTGAGTTTTCCAAGTTCTTCATGTGTTTATAAAACCTTCCCTTCTTGGAGATCTATCTAAGAGAATTGTAAAAAAAAGAAAGATTATTATGGGATAACTTGCTATTGAGATCTAAGAATCCATCCTCCTTCAAGAGTCTTCTTCTATTCTTTATCTTGATGAAGTAACTACAAAAATTTAAAGATAATATGTTCCAATATAATATTGATAAGTAGATCAAAGAGTTGGAGCTAAAGACAAGGAAAGAGGAGGAGAACCAGAATCAAAATGTCAAAAAAGAGCCTTTATCTTTCCCATCTTGGAACCAAATCATGGAGTCAAGCAATAAAGAGGAACAATCAAGCATCATTTAGGATGTTGAATTCAAGCAAGAGATCATTCAACCTTCATCCCTTACTCCTCATAATCCTAAATCCTTTCCTTCATGGAAATCCACTCAAGAAAAAGTGTAGAGAGATGAGGTGAAGGTGATCCAAGAAGAGTAGCCTCATGAGCAAAATTAGGTATCTATGGTTACTTCTATGGACCTTTCTCATCTTATTGAATACTTTTAGGGATATACCATGCCAATTTTAAATCAAGAACCTCTCCTTTATGAGGTAAATCAAGAAGATTCAGCCAAAGAGATAGAAAAGAAAGGTGACTTGAGTGATCAAGAAGAAGAAATCATAGTTGGGACACCACTTAGCAAGGACACATGATTTAGTATTTCATGATTCCAAAGAAGAAAAGTTTCAAGATGTTTTTCAAGATCTTGCATCAGCTGATATAGATGAAGTATAAACAATTTTTTATTTAAAAGGTAACCATGAATACAAATCACATAGAACATTGCTAAGATGGAGAATATTTCTGAAGAAGATGATCATTGACAGTAACTATACCATGATTTATTGAATGAAATTAAAGAGCTTAAGATGGAAGATTTTGATGATGAAATAGGGAAATAGGTTGATGCTTCATTTGAGGATTCTAATAATGTTTTGGAGATTTAAGAAGATAATGTTATTTCAAATATCCCAAAGCAAGATGAATTAGAGATTAAATGGATAGATGAGATGCCTTTCTCCTTTCTCTACAGAAGATGAAGATGAAGTAAGTGCAGTAGATCAAGAACCTTCATATGACTCCATCCAATAGGTATAAATGTGTGATAAATCTGTTTCAAATGGTAAGATTAAAAATTAATTTCATTTCCTTTAAATTGATCATGATGAAGAGGCCTTTTGGGATGATTTGGAGAGTTTTTATGCAAAGTTTGATAATCCATCTCCAACAAAAGTAGAGATTGATGAATGTCTTATAAAGAGTACTATTGTAGTTCATTAGGAAGAAATTAAAGTCATATTACAGCCATGTTTGGATGCCTATTAGGCATCTAAAGACTTTTACAAAGAACCACCTCAAATGGAGTATAATGAAGACATTAATCTAGGTATACTAGCTAAATTTCCAATACAATCATTGAATGAGAATGTATCAAATCATGAACAACATATAAATGAGGTATATTTAGCATTATTGATGTAAAAAAGAAGAATATGGGAGGAAGATGATTGGATCTTGGATCCATATCTTCAATTTATGCACTTAAGAATGGAATTTGGAGGCCTAGTTGCATCATCCAAAATAGATGAACATATAAGTGCTCCCATTTGCAGAAGAGAGCTATCAAAAGGAAGTAAATATGTTGCAAGGATCCATGTTGCATCAAATAAATTTCCATTTGATCTAGGAGGACCAACAAGGTGAAGGTTAGTTTATACATAATAGAATACCTTTTTTTTATTTTTTTGAAGTGCATATCTATAGATGCTTTCAGTATTTGTTGTATCTTTTCTAGTTATTATTTTCCATTCCTCTAAGTGCGCATGTTTTTTGTTGTTTGTGTTTTTGTTTGCAAAAGATCCTCAAAAATTAGTGTTTATCCAAGTTAGTTTTATCTATATTTTCTAAGTTCTTTGATAAATAGGCTGGTCAACCCCTAAGAGTTGCCAAAATTGTTACTAATTTGACCTATTAAGGTCAAATTACTACCCCTCTCATATGAAACTTTCCTAAAAATGGTCATTAACCCTTTATAGCTGGTCAAACTGGTCAATTATGACATAAAAATGTAAATCCTAGTGGAAAACATCAAATATTGATTTTAAAATGTTATTAAATTATCCAATTTATCTTTGATCATGTTTAAAATCATGAAAATAGCCTATGTTTAAAGTTTCAAGTCATAAAAAGGTCATTTGATATGTCTTATAAGCCAAAAAGGGCCCTTTTTCACCCCACATGTGCCAAATTTTCAAGTTTGAAACATGGAAAAGGAAACAAAGGTCTAATTTTACATGATACAACATGTAATCCTTCTCAAAAGATATATTTCAAGTGGTGAATAGCTTTACTTGGCTTTAAAAGGCAAGATATGGCTCTTTTCCCTTTATTTTCAAGCAATGGTACGAAATTCATACAGTTTCTATATAAATAGGGTAGATTTATAATTTTCATGGAATATCCAAGATTTATAAGAAATTCCATGGAAATTAATGTCCATATAGTCCCTGAACTAGTAATTTTTTGGTACTTTTCTTGTTGGCACAAAGAGACCTACTTGTAGGTTTTCTAGTGGTACAGACTACTAAGGAAGGGTACAACTCTCAAATTTGGGGTGAAGAAAGTAGACTCAAAGGTATTATTGATGGTCTAAGTTAAACTTAAATTGGATTCTCCAAGATCATGAACCATTTAGTTGAAGATAGGCTAATTTTTTATGTCTTACAACTAGGAAGGCAACCAATTTTCTTCAATTTCTCCTCACCTAAGTAGAGTTTCATGGAAATTCAACTTGTTTTGAAATATTGAAGAATATGTATACATTTCCATGGTATATTTCAGGTTTTATTAATCTAATTAAATGCCAAACAAAGCCCACAAAGTCAGCCAGTTAATCTACAGTGTAGTATGCTTACAAGAAGGAATTATACAGTTATTGGAGAGGAAGGCAGCCTCAAATTGTCAATATTTTATGATTTGAAAGGTTTGCATCAATTTTTCATGATTTAAATACATAAATCTGAGAAATAATTCAATTTACATGTCCATGAAGTCATTATATGCTTTCAAAGTGTCTCAAGAGGATAATTTAGCATGAATTAAGGTTGTTTTACTAATTTTAAGGTTTTTTGGGAAAACTATGATTCAATTTTGGCCTATAGCTCTCCTCCAATGGTCTTCTTTTTGATATGGCATGATGATCATGTGTCTAATTTTGTCTGTAACTCCTTGCCTTGGTCCTATCATGCTTCCAAATGCTTATTTCAACCTCATCCACATCCACCCCTTCTCACTACCATTCACAGCCATATCACTATGTTTTCACCCTTTTTCCAACCCTCCATGTTTTATTCATCATCTTTTCATCTCCCTTCATCCTTATCTTATTCCAACATCAAGTAAGGCCAAAGATTATAAAGGGTACTACAAGAATAAAAGTGAATATGAGCTAGTTAGACAAGGTATAACCACAAAAATAAACCTACAGTATGCCTAATTGGAACCCTTCAACCATCATACTCAACCATTTTATAGGTTTGAGGTGAGATAAGGGACTTAAAGAGAGTTCTTAAGGTGATATTATAATGAGATTATTTCTTAAAAACATCAGAAGACATATGATATCTTCATATCAACTCAAGGGAAATTTAAGGGTTATAAATAAAGTATGCACTCAAAAACATCCCACAAGCCTGTAGGTGTATCCATCTACAATTGAGGAGTGTTTGAGCTTCAAGGAAACCTAAGGGAGATTTTATAGCCTATAACATTGTTAATAAATGGTTTTTGAAAATCATACTTAATTAATTAAGTGATTAAATAATAAGGGGATTCCAATTCAAGTATTTCATTGACATGACCTACAGTGCCTAATCAAATTCTATAGGCTACTCTTTGGGTCACTATCTATAGTGAGGGTAGGGTCATTACAGACCTTTCAAAAGGTCGACTACCTAAGAAATTATTTATAAGGAATAAAAATGAAGAATGATTACCCTTAGTAGGTGGTATAGGAGTAAGTAAGAGGGATAGTTTTCATTCAAGTATCACCCTATAGTCCCCAAAAGAGGACCTACAAACTTATACTTGTCTAAGGAAGCCTAAATCGTAATAAGATGGCCTTTGAGGAAAGCTAGTTTTGATTGATAAAAAGCATAGAGTGGAATAAAGATTGTCAATTTCATGAAGATAAAGGGGATATGGCATAATAAGGGTCAAAAGGTCTTAAAATATCAAAAGAGTAACTTATAGTGCCCCAAGCACATCCTACAGGCATGTACAAATAATCACCTACAACCATTCCCTAATAAGCTATAGCCAAGGGTTTGAGCTTCACAAGGTTTGAAAATGAGCAAAGGAAAGGTTATATAAAGACAATGAAATCTAATATGGAGAAATAGGGCTCAATAATGACCTATAGTGATAAATATAACCTACATCTAATACCTACGAACCTACAACCAAGGTACGGGTAGGGGTTCTATAGGTGAGTTGATTCCAAATTGTTTGAGGTAGAGTTTTTAATGGTAGCATAAGCAAGGGGATTAATATACTAACTAATTATAAAGTATAGGTGTGAAATATTCATACCCAAATATAGTCAAAATCCTAAGGATAACCTACAACCATACTTTGACAAGCTTGTGGTCATCTATAGGCTATCTTGAAAACAAAGTTTTTGAAGGAGAAATGGTCAAGTTTGACCTATCAAGGTGAGTAGAGAAGTGATAAAACAAGGAGGGATATAAAACTTGTGAGTTTTTGTTAGATACTGGTGGAGCACAATTCTAAACTACAGTCCATACCAACCCTAAAAGGCACTTACAGGTACCTTATTGGGAGTCCTTTTGGTTATAAATTAGACTCTTAAAAGGTTCAAGAGGTAAATTTTGACTAACAAAGACATACTTGTTTTTTGAGAGAAAATTACACATGAATGAAAAAGAAAAAAAGGAACATTCAGGTTCAAATAGGTCTTATGTATGGCTAATAAGCCGCATTTTGAACCTATAGCCACTCATGACTGACATTTATAGCCAAAAGGATGTTTTAAGGGTTTTTAACCACTTCAAGAAGGTTTAGGGTCAAGTGATGGAATATTTTGAGTATGATGGTTATTCATTGATTTTGGAAGTTCTTAGGACTCTCTCAACACCATCTATAGTTAGTAATCCCAAAAGAGTACCTATAGTAGTAAGAGGGCTTGTTGGATTTTAAGGTTTAGGTCAACAAGCTCTAAGCAATGAAATGAAGTGTTGGTAGTATAGAGATCTCTTGGAGCAAGATGAATTTTAGTGAGGTTCATAAGGGACGCAAATATAGATTAAAGGACACTTCCAAAGTTAGATCACCTTATGATCACCTTCAGCCATGAAGGTTTAAGAACCTTCAAGCATAAAAAAAGGGATAAAGGCTAATGGTCTAGCCAAAAGCTTTCATAAAGTGTTTAAGGATCATAAAATAGATCATGGTGAGATGATATAAGTAGGAGAATTGTTTCAAAAAAAAATTAAACATTCATTCACCCCAAGTAAATTGTATCTAGTTTTGTATGGATTCTGAGCTATAGAAGGCCTAAAATGCCTTGTTGGAGGGTCTAAACATGCTTAAAATAGGGGTAGAGGAGTTTTCAAAGTTATTGAGGAGAATTTTGAGACATTTGAATATTATTTTGACCTTTAAAATATATAAATATCGTGATATCACCTCCAAATCACCAAAACTCAATCAAACATGGAGACAGTCTATGCACATGGGTCATTTTTGATGGAAAATTATGGATTCTAAGAGCCACAGGTGGTTTCAAGACTTGAAATTTGGTATTCAAGGTCATCATGATTTGGCTAACATTTTTAAAAAGTTTAATAGCCATTGGATGATTAGAGATACTCACTATTTTGTCTCAGATCTCAGCTTATATGTTTGAGATCACCATTGGAACATGTAGTGTTCTGGAGTGCCACATATGTTTCAAATTCTAGGTAAAAGTTTGAAAATCATGGGATGATGTTTTTAAATCATAAAAAGACATTTAAAGAGTTTCATAACTCTAAATTTTATGAAAACCATGCTCATTCAAGTTTTTGTAAGAAAATAGGCATATATGCCAAGAAGGGGTTTTCTAACTTTTCAAGAAAAATGTGATTTTAGAGTGTTTTGATATCATGGTATAGATACCATGATGATGTTTTAATATTTTTGAATTAGGGGAAGAATATTTTTCATTTTGGTGAAGTTTTTCACTTTTTACAGTTCTAAGCACCCTTCCAAGCCTCCTATTTAGATGCTTGTATCTTTCACCACATGGGGAGGTTCGATAAACAATATTATTACATATTGAGGACCCATATTTAATTATAATTAATGAAAAATTAAGACAATTTTAGGGGATTTTATTTATGAATAATTTTTAAGAGCGTAGGCAGCCTAGAATGTAGTAAAACCCCACAAGGAATTTTCCTCCACATCGTAACTTTTCATTTCTTTTGCATGGGAACCCAAAATTTTCAAGGATGTTAATGGGTTTGGTTTTATTATCATAAATTGAAACATTTATGGATTTGGATGTTTGTACTTCATGAATCATCATTTTGAAGATTCAGCTTTAAAACCCTCCTAAACCCCTAAAAAACTAGTTTTGAGAAAAGTGGATTTTGTTGCCATAAAATCATCATGGATCAACCTAAAACATTTTATTCGTGGATTTTATTACCAATTTTATTCATGGATCTATATATATGAGGGTATAAATCATGTTTGTTATGGAAAAAAATATGTAAGTTGAAATACAGGGCAATTTAATGAAATATAATCAATGAATCATGAATCCTAAGACTTTTTATTCAACATAAAATATTCATATGATCATAAATCATCTTGTAAGTATCCCTACCATCTCAATAAAAATGGCCAATTTGCTAGAAAATTGATCAAAATAGGCCTAGTCAACCCTGTTGACTGAATGGCAAAAATTTTCTCATCAAAATCATATATATGGTGATGTGGAAAGTTATTTCAGGTATAATTAATTATTTTTATAGGTTTAATGGCATATTATTATAGGTTTCAATGTGTCAAGGTGCATAGATTAGCCTTTAGTCCTTTTTGGTCTAATAGGCCTAGTTGGTCAATGCCCAACTTGAAATTTAGAATTGAAATAAGCTAACAAAGAATTTAAAATGAGTTTACATGCCAATTTTATTCTATTTAATGGATATTCATGCACATATTTAGCCTTCAATGTCCCTTTTCATACAAGATGGAGTTAATTGGAGTTGACTAGTCAAATCTTATCATGCATCTTCCTTGTTTTCCATGCAAAGGGGGACATTCTCATGTTCTAACTCAGATTCCAAATACTTCATGTGGAGTTCCTTTCTTATTTTGGCATAGCATCATTCATGGAGGAATACATGACTTGTTTACATGGTCCCACCACCTTATTCTATGCCAAAGTTTGAAATTCCATGCATGCTTTGTGGAGTTCAAGGATTTCTTAAGAGTTGACTGTGTACTATAAGAGGATTAAGTCTTTGGTTAACTAGCCAAGACTAGTACTTATCTAAAATAAATTCCAAATTGGCTTAGGTTAAAAGTTAGACATATATATTGGCTTTTCAAGCCATTTTATTATTATTCTTGGAACCAAAGAAGAAATTGTATTCTGGACCATACATCAATAAAGGAGATTTTTTTATTTTGCATATGATTTTTTATAGAGAATAAAGTGTAATTGATTGTGTATCAGCACATAATTGGGATTATATCCCTTTTTGGTAGGACCCTTCCTCACCTATTGCTTTTTATCTCACCTTCTACAAGTCATTTGAAGAGGTAAAAAAGAATTTTGTAATCCAAAATTATTTCAATTCTTCATTTGAAATACTTATGCTTAGGGGAAATCTAAGAATTTTTATTGATTTATATGTGTGCATTAGTTTCAATAGATTCCAGAGGATATAAAAAATTTAGGTGTATCACCCCATTAGATAGGATTTCCTTTCAACTTCCTTCTTTCCCTTTTCATCCCAAAATAGTAGTAGTCTAGTTTTAATAGATAAATATTAAGGGAACCAACCCTCTCTAGAGGTTCTTCTCTATTCAAAGTCACCCACACTCTAAGAATATCTAATTGTATCAGCTGAAAAGAGGGTGTGCTTTATACATCTTCAAATAGGGTACTCTCCAAAGTGATAACACCAAGTGGGACATGTTTTCTTATGAAAGAATGCCATTTGGGCTAATTAACGTAAGGGAAACGTTCTAAAGGGCCATGGATCATGATTTCTAAGGTTTGGTAATTTAAATTAATTATTATATACATGGAAGATCTAACTAATTTTTCTAAGAGCAAGGAGGATCACATAATGCATTTACAACAGGTATTTGAAAGGTGCATAAGGTATGGGATGTATCTCAACCTAAAGAAAAGTATTTTCTATGGTACTAAGGGAAAATGGTTAGGTCATGTTATCACTAAAGAGGGAATCTCTATAGATCTAGATAGAGTATATGTCATATCAAATATAGAGCTTCCTAACAATAGAAAATAATTGAAATCATTCTTTAGCAAAATTAATTTTGTAAGAAATTTTATTTCTGGCTTTGCAAAAATTATCAATCCATTGAATGACATGCTAAAGAAAGATGCCAAAATCACTTAGAATGAGGAAAAAAAGAAGTATTTTAAGGACATCAAGATGAAATTAGATAAGCTCTAGTCCTGATAAGTCCATATTTCTCCAAGGATTTTTGACTATATTCCTTTAATTTTGATCATATTATTACTGTAGTTTTAACTCAAAAAATTGATGGATATGAACATCCAATTATTTTCATGAGCATTAACTTTAAATTTTTTGAGTTAAATTATGTTTTAATTAACAAGCAAACATGTGTATTATTTAAGGTAGTGAATAAATGCATGCACTACATCCTTAGGAATAAGGTGCATAATATCTTACCAGACCCTGCCACCAAGCCCATGTTAATTCAGATTGAGCTAGGAGAAATGAGAGGTAAGTGGATGTATGTACTTTAAGAATATTACATTGAAATGAAGATTGAAAAGATTGTAAAGTTTTGAGGTTTGACTCAATTAATTACCAATGCTAACCCAAAGCCAAGTGTCACATAGGTTGAATATAAAAGTTTTTAGTCAAATGATTGGTATGATCCTATTATCCATCTAATAATTAATGGTACTTGTCCTATAGGGTTGACTAGGGAGTAAATAAGAGACCTAATACTTAAGTTAGCCCACTACATGATTAAAGATGGAGTGTTGTACTGAAAAAGCTTCAAAAGCATTTACTTGAGGTGTGTATCCAAAGAGGAAGAAACTAAAATCATGGGCATTTTTCATGAGAAGTTGGAAAGTGGACATCCATCTGGAAGGATAACTCATAAAATCCTTAGAGATGGTTACTACTATCCCATAATCTTAAAGTATTCCCACCAACATTTAAGGTAGTGGCATTCATATCAAGTCTTTAGCAAAAAAGAGCATAAGGCAACCATGCCACTAAAACCAGTTATGGTAGATAAACCTTTTGATCAATGGGGAATAGATTTTGTGGGAGTAATCAACCCTAATTCATTATAAGGTCAGAAATACTTTCTAACTTATAATAAATACTATAATAGATGGACTGAAGCAGTGGCCACTAAGCAGTGCAAGACCAAAGAAGTGATCAAATTTTAAGAAGAAAACATATGCACCAGGTTTGGGACAACTGTGTCTTTGGTCTATGATAATGGATCTAATTTGACATCCATAGAGATGATAGAATGGGCATATGATAATAACATCATTTTTAAGTTCTCATCTAACCATTATCCTCAAGGTAATGGCATATCTGAATCAACCAATAACAACTTGATGAAAGCAATAAAGAAGTCTACAGTAGGCAATCCTAGAAATTGGCATAAGCTACTAAAATATGCCCTATGGATAAATAGAATAAGGGTTAAGTAGGCTCTCAAAGCATCACCCTTTTTATTGGTATATGGCTAAGAGCCCATATTCCCCATTACACTCAAGTGACCAACATACCAATTCATTCAAGAGTACATGGAGGATTATTAAGAATTGGTAAATTCAAGGATACTAAACATTGTTTAGATGAAAGATGTTAGAGAAGAGGCTTTTTATAAGTTTAATAGACACCAAACCATGGTGAAAAGGTAGTTTGATAAGTGATCAAAGATAAAGGTGTTCAGGCAAGGAGATTTGGTTCTCCTTTGGGATAAGGCATCCAAACCCAAGGGCAAACATGGAAAATGTACACCTTTATGGATAGGTTCCTATTAGATTATTGAAATACTTAGAGATAACACCTTCAATATGAAAGACTTATAGGGAACAAAGTTCACACTACCCACCAATGGGTAGTACCTTAAGCACTACTTCTATGCTACCCCACCTGGAGTCTTTATGGAGTGAATTGTAATAATGGATGGAGTTAGAGTAGGCAGGATAGATTAAATTCTTTCTATTTTTTCCTTTTTGTCCCTTATTTTTACATATGTTTGTATGCATTTGTTTAATTTTCCTTTGCTTTATGCTTTCTTTGTTTTCTATTGTGTGTTTGTTTTCTTTGCATTGTTCCTTGCTTCTAATAAGTCCTTTTGGACAAATTTTAGCTCAAAGTTTAAAAAAATCAAGAACTCCATAGTTCATGAATACAAGTATAACTCCTCAGCATTTATTGATCATAGCTCTAAAATATAAATCTTAATGTTATAGTTAGATAAACTTGTAAGAACTAATGGATAGGTTGGTTGTTTCATAAGGTTTTAAACCTTGTTTTGATGTAAGCTTGGTTTTAATAAGAGTTACACATATGGGATGAAAGATTGAATTATTAAAACACAATCGTGATTGCACTTAACAAACATCATTGCCTAAGACAAAGGTTGCAACCATAGGTGATTGTCTAAAGATCAAACATTTGACCAAATCCCTAAACCTAGCTGACCTGGTTTCTAACCTTTGTTAGAAAGCCAACATGATCTAAAAAATACAATAATAAGAGCTTATTAAAAAAACAAAAGATTTCCAAGCAAAGGTGATTCTGGTAATCTCCACTAGGGCTATGGATGCTTGGATGGCATTGGATCAAGGCCTTGATTAGAGCCAAAGGTATTTCTATCAAGGATATGTATGCTTGGCTAGTAGTAGAGCAATGCCTAAGCCTTCCCTAAGCTAAATCATGGTTCTTAATGAATATCCAAACATGTTTTAAGTCAATGTTAATGATTAAAGGCATGGAATATAGAATTTGTTCCCTAAATCACATGACAAACAATAAGTGGAATCAAATCACACACACAACATGATTATGTTTTGATGTTTTATCCTAATTGTATAGGTGCAAGACTAGTTTTTAACCATGAACTAATCTTGATAATGGTATTGATCAAGTGAAATAGGTAATCTATTTATTTTTTTGAACCAGAGTCTGAATTATTACAAATTACTCAGTTTATCCTAGAAGTTTCCATTTGTTGAGGTCAACTTACCCCATTTATAAAAAATGGGGACCCATGTGTCAAATTATGCAAATTTGAGCCTTGAAATTGAAAATTCACTTGATCAGAGTGTCATTAGCATGTTTTTACATTATTTTAATTTTAAGATCATCCACACCATGGTCTAGATGACTTATTGGTTCATAGTTCTAGTTTAACCTTATCTAAAGTGCTGACATTAGATCTTTGTGTTTCAGGTTGTAGGTTTAATGGAGCCCATCTGGGAATGAACATACTTAAGGTTTTTTTGCTTCAATGTTTAATTTATTTTTTACTATCCTTGGTCTATAATTTCTTAATATTTTGAAACCCTTGCCTAATGTTTTACTTGGGCCTTTTAAATTTAAATTTGAATTTGGTGAGGGCTTTTTATATGAGAACCTTTTAAATAGTCTATGGGATTGGTTTATTTTTATTTTCTAAGGCTTAGTCATGTTTTTCAACATGACCAAACCTTATTATAACATCCATCCTTAGTCCCTTTTATGTCCCAAGCCCCATTTTTAGTCTTTCTATTATTCATAAGATCCTTTTGTTATGTTTTTGATTGCCAGGTTTTATATTTTGGGCATGTATTTTTGAGCTTTTCCTTTGAAACTCTTGTCCCAAATGAATTGCCCTTCAAGTTTTATGTCCTGATTAATTTTTCCAAATACTTTCAAGTTTTTTGTTCAAGAATTATTTTGGGATATATGCAATTGGTCTATTCCTTTGGACTTATCTATGTCAAGATAATTTTTTCAGACATTTTGTTTGAAACAATTTCCCTGTGGACTTATTCTATCAAGAATTTTGTCTGATAAAATTACCCTTCATCCTCTTTACACTTACCCTTCAGCATATTTGTTTCATATTTTTTATTTTTTAAAGTGACCCTTTAAGCTTTTTTTTGGACATTTTTTTCGATGAAAAAATCCTAAAACATATTTCCCATAACAAATTGTCTACAACTCTTTTTGAAAGTGCCCTTTACCTTAACAGAACTATCCCTCAGGATTTTTGTGAAGGGAACATACCCTTAGAGTTTTTTAGAATGTCCTTTGGCTTTTTAAATATATCCTTTGGGTTTTTTGTAAGGGGCACGTTATCTTAAAACTTGCCCTTCAGGCTTTTTGAAATCATCCTTTGCCTTCCTCAACACCCTTTGGGATTTGTGTAAAGTTCCCTTTGAAATTTTTGAAATGAACATTTTCCCTCCAATATTATCCTTCAATATTTTTGATATGGTCCTTTTCCCTACTAAATTACCTTTCAACCTTATGAAAGTGCCCTTTACCCCATGAGAAGTTCCCTTTAGGACTTTTGTCCCAAGCAAATGCCCTACCAAGTGTTTGTGCCATGATCATTTTAATATGTTTAATTTGGATTGAAGCCTTATTTTTACAAAGTGATATGAGAACATCAATATAAGGCTTTAGCTTAAATTAATATTATTCATGTGCCCTAACTTCAATATTTTGTATTATCTATAAGAAACGATCTTTCTTAGATTAATGGACATGTTTTGGATGATCATGGCTTCACCCCCTTCCAATGTCACTAAAAATTGTTTCTTGTGGTGTAGGATCAATGGAATACCATTTGGGAATAAGCATGTTTAATGTTTAATATGATATTTATTTGTAATTGGTTAAATATTATTTATATCTGTGTTTAATCCATGCCTAATGTTTTAATAGTCCCCTTTTGAATTGAATTCAAACTTACATATGGACAATTATCATACCATGGACTTAGTTTAATTTTTATCCTAAGGATTGGTCATGTTTTTCAACACAAACAAACCTTAAAATAAAAATCCTAGCTTATTTTGAATAATATAGTGTCCTTTTGTTATCCTAGAATTAGCCTAAGGTTTTAATTAAATTTATACAATGAAAACCTTAGGCTAAAAATTTAGGCCATTATTTCTTTTATTTTGTGGGGTCCATTTTATTATGCTCAAGATTTAGCTTGAATTTTCTCAACCTAAGGTCTTAAATCATGTTTATTAAACATGAAATAAGGCCATAGTATAAAAAATTTATGTTAAGTTCTTTATGTCCCTTAAACTTTGTTTAATCATTATGCATCTCTACAGGATCAATGATCTACATTTTATCACTTGAAAATGATTTGGCAATGCATGTCAAGTCAACTTTTCAAATAATCTCTAGGATGAATGTGGTGGTGATGGAAGTCACCATTTTTTTAAAAGGATATTGAGTATCCAATGGTATTCCACCTCTTAGATCAAGATCTAATACCATGTGGTAGTTAGGATGAAGATAATCCAAAAGAGTGAGATAGATGAAGACTTGTCAACATAACTATGATTAATATGATAATAACATATGTCATAACCATGGTAAACATAGTAGAGTCAGTCAATGGTGGTTAACTCTTGAGACTAAGATCAATAACCCATGTTGATCCATGTGAATAGATCCAATAATGTGAATCAAAGATAACTTTTCAAAGAGATTGGAGTCAATAAAAAATTGAGAAGCAAGATGCCATGGAAGTGCAATGAGGGTGCCACATAAGCAAAAATGACAAAACAAAGATTTTATGGATTGAGCATGTGAAATATTAATCTAGGGAAGTGGATTATTTCTTGTGCAAGAATACTTCGATCTAAGGTTTACCAATGAGTATTCTAATGCACCACAGTAGCTCAAAGGAGCATTTTCTATGAGAACACAAAATTATATTTTGATCTCATAAGTAGAGAAGGAGATTACTCTAGGCCTACAACATTCTAAATAGCCATGAAGTTCTTCTAGCAACATAGGGGTCCCAAAAATTAAGTGAATTAAGAATATTCTTTTGTAACTAGCATTCTATAACATTTTAAAGTAGAATATTCTATTTATGAAGGCATGTGTTGTTTGTAAAACATGTTGCCTTTGGATCAACCCATTGAGAATTTCTAGTTTATTTCTAGAACATTTTTGGAAAGGATAGTTATCCCTACACTTGTACTCTTTTGATTGGGTATGACTAACCGAGATGATTCCTTGCACCTTATAAAAGGAAGATTGTCAATTGTAATTAGGAGGGAGTTTTTGAGCTAAATATAGTGTAAACTTTGAGAAACTAATGCAAGCAGATAATTATGAAAATATTATCTCATTTTGTTTGTGTGAATTATTATATGGCTTCTATCTCACTTATCTATTCTAAATTCTAGATTTGAATGGTTCTTGTAGACTCTTGATGTGTAACTTTAAATGCATAATTTTTTAACTTATGCTTATGCTATTATAACTAAAGGTTCTCTAGTTTACTTCATTTTATTTTCTCTACATTTGTATATTACATTAGCTATCTTCTTATAAGAGTAAATCTTTAAAGTAAGCTTGGTTCCTATTTGCATTATTTTCACATTCCCTAGAATTTTGCCTAATGTGTGGTAAGATTAGAGCTTAAGCTATTTTGTATCATACATTGGTCTTAAGTACATGCCTGGATAATATTTTAACTTTGTCATGATGTCCAGAATGAAGATCAATAATAACATATTTTCTCTCTACCCTACCCTTCCTTTTGTTTCTTTTTTAACTAATTCATTTTAGATTAAAGCTTTATTATCTATGTCCATCTTAGTTTAGATTTAGACTTAGAATTTAGTATAATTCACCTTAATTATCATAAATCATCTTCATATTTATAGGCCACTATGGCTCCCAACCACCAAATGTTACAAATATAGTGAAATAGTAATTTGTTCTACCTCTATTCCATCATAGATAATAGGATTATCATAAACTGCAACTCATGCTCTGAATTCTTTGAATTCTAAAATGAGAAGTGTTTCTTAAACGCTCTGAGCACCTTGTGATACATATTGAGGCAAGACCCTATTAATTCAAATAATTTATAGCTCTATTTTTTTAAATGAAAGATGTATGAATTAGGCTATGTTGATATTTATTGCTTGTTTATGTGGAAATTACATTCATTTTCTTCTTATAATGTAATATGTGCATCTAGAAAAAAATTATAAAGGAAATACACACACACACACACACACACACACACACACACACACACACACACACACACACACACACACACACACACATATTATGTGTGTTTTATATGGGTTTGCATTGGCCCTCAACGTGTATAAGCATGAAAAATCAATATCCTTGATTCTACATTTGGTTTGAAAGGGTGATACAATATATATTTCTCTATCTATAGTGTTTTTCCATGATCATGCATTTACATCTAACATGATTTTGTTATATATTCATATGGTTGATTAATCCCTTTTTCTACATTTTTGAGGTCATTTAATTATTATTATGACAGTAGTTGAAATGGGAATTTTCTTACTTGTGTGTGTTGGAGATATTAGTAAGTGCCTACACATATTTATAATATTATGTCTGTTGAGTTGTGTTAACAAATAATACCTATAAGATATGGATTGTATTAGTTATCTATGATAAATGTGAATTTTTATTAATAAGATATCGAATCCCTATAAGTATTTCTCTTTAGATTGAATATTTAACCAAAAAAATTATATGTTAATCTCTCACCAAAATCTAATTTAGTATCAAAATAGTTATAGAATCTTGAGATATTATCTAGTTAAAGCCATTATATTTTTTGGTTTCCCCTGTCAAATTGGCCATGATCTTAGATCCCTGCAAAGAAGATTGAGAAAATTTATGTATGGAGCAATGAAATCATAGATAAATTACAAAGGAGGAAGAAGCTTGTCTTCACACAACAATATTGCAAAATATGACTTGCCTGCATAAAATCACATTAACCTATCTAACCTTCCAAAGTGAAATAGTGGGGTACATATAGGGAAAATTAGGACAACATGAGGAAGCCTCTAATTTTCCTAATTAGATTATTACATTAAAATTAAATTACCCTATGTGATGCTTTTATAACTAACCTAAGGAAGCTTAATTGACATAGAATGGCCATAAGGGCATGTAGGCAAAACCCAATGAGAAAAATCACTACACTAACAACCCCCTTAAGTGTAGCTTAGATGAGATGAGAATTAGGTTCTAACATTGAAACCTAGATGAGGTACCTAAGTACATAGTGAATAACCTCCATAGGAGGAATAAAAAGGTGGAGCAACCCTAACCCCAATGAGATCTCATAGATGAAAAAAATTACTCTCTATGAAGGGCTTGGTCAGAATATTTGCAATCTACTCTAATGTTAGATAGTACCAAAGATCAATGGCTTGCTCATTGATAAGCTCCCTTATGAAGTGCATGTGAATATCTATGTGTTTATTCCTTTGATGGAGAACCAAATTCTTACAGATAGTGCTTTAGTTGTCATTGTAGATGATTGTTGGCTTATGAAACTAGATACCAAAATTAGTGAGAATCCATTGAAGCCAAATTGCCTTAGTGGTGGCATTGACATCCCCTATGTATTTTACCCCTATAGGTGATAAAGAAATTTCATGTTACTTCTTACTTGACCAACTTATTGGACCTAAATCAAGTAAAAAACTATAGATGAAAGTGGACTTTTGACTCTGAATATATCTAACCCAATTTAAATCTATGTATTTGATCAAATCAACCTTTGTTCATACTTCATAGTATATCCCATAGTTGTGCAAACCCTGAATGTGGTGCAGAATCCACTTAACTACTTTTTAATGCAATTCATGTGGCTCTTACATAAACTAGGATACCATGTCAACTACATGGGATATGTTAGGTCTAGTGTGTGTGAGATAGATAATATTACCCACAATTTGTTGATATGGAGTTGTATCAACCAATGGTGTAAGACAATCAACCTTAAGCTTCACACTAGATAAGAAGGGAGTATGAGATGGCTTACAATAAACCATGTTAAACCTCATAATAAAATCAAGAGAAGACTTGGATTATGATAAATTTATCCCAAAATCTAAATGAATGATTTTAATCTCAAGAAAGTAATACAACAATCTCATGTCTATTATTAAAAATTTGTTTGAAAGAGTAATTTTCACTACTAAGATGGATGATCATGAGCTCCTTGTAATCAATAAGTCATACACATAGAGAAATATGATCAACATAGAATCATCTTGTCATAAGACGTAGACATTCGGATCTGAGTGGCATCTAGTGAGCTTGACTATGAGGAAAAAGGAGTCCATCTTGGCATACCATGTATGAGGGGCTTATTTGAGTCCATAGATAGATTTCTTGAATCTATAAACCAAGGAAGAATATTCCACAACGCCTTTTGGTTGCTCCATATAGATATTTTATTTGAGTTCACCATGTAGAAAATCATTCTTGATGTCCAACTAGTGAACATCCCATCGATGTGTGGTTATGATGGATAGAATGAGCCTGATAGACATCATTTTGGCTATAGGAGAAAATGTCTTGGTGTAGTCTATATCAAGCCCCTAAGAAAACCCCTTTGCAACCAGATGAGCTTTGTAATTATCAACAGGCCCATTTGCATCATACTTAGTTTGATAAACCCATTTACAATGGACCAATTTTATTCATTCAGGAAGAGGGACAAAGTCCCATGCTTTGTTCTTGATTAGGGAACTATACTCTTGTATAACAGAATCCCATTTTAGAATGTCAGATGCTGCATGAAAGGTTTGTGAATTTGATGTAATGGCTAGGTAGGCATGTGAAGTCCCCTAAAACTATGAATGTTTCACCTTATATCCAATGTATTTTCAACCCATCTATAACACTTTAAACTATCTATTTGGCCCAAGTGGGATCAAAATTGTATAACATTAGAGAATCAGGAGGTGATTCATCATCATCTAAAGTGTGAGTGTGAGATGGAGGAGGAGAATCCTCATCACTACTCTCATCACTTGAAATTAAATAAGAAGAAGAGTCATCCTAATCATTAAAAGGATTTTGAGGTAGATCTAAGTCACTGTCTAAGGTGGAATCAATGTCTAGTGAGACTTTTGAAGAGTTTGGAGTGCCAATAGTGAGCTAAAGTGGGCCCTCATAAAACTCAACACTCCTTTATATGAATAACTCATGAGTTTTAGGATGGAAAAGTCTATATCCCTTAACACCCTTTATATACCCCATAAAGATACAATACTAACTCTGAGGGTCCATTGCCTTGCATTTCTTCTTGGGAACACGAGCTATTATTGGTGATCCAAACACTTGAAAGTGATCCAATATGGGTTTGTGACCATCCCAAGCTTTAAAAGGAGTGATTCATTTCAAGGCTTTTTGTGGAACATGATTTTGAATGTAGAACACATATTTGATTGCTTCCCCCCAAAATTGAGGATCAAGAGACTTTGATTGAAGCATTTAGTTGGCCATTTCCTTCAAGGAATAGTTTTTACATTCAAACACACCATTTTAATAAGAACTATATGGAACTATTTATTGCATTTTAATCCCCTCTAATGTCTAAAACTAATCAAACTTGTTATTAACATACTCTCCACCATTTTCAGTCCTTAAGATTTTGATGAAATAATTTGACTAATTCTCCATAAGTGCCTTGAAGTCCTTGAAGTGATCAAATACCTCAGACTTCTTTTTGAGGAAAAACACCTAAGTGTACCTCAAAAATTCAATGAATGTGAGCATGTATATGGTCCTATTGAATTAAGGTTTTGGAAATGGACTTGTTATGTCACTGTGGATAATTTCTAGCTTTTGTCGGCTCTCCATTCTTTTCCCTTGTCATATTTATCTTCTAGATGCTTGTCAAGAATGCATCCATTTTATAGGATATCTAATAATTTGACTTTAGGAAACCTTGAAACCATGTCTTAATGACTGAGTTACTCCAAGTAATGGTAGTTTAAATGGCCAAACTATTCATGCCATAGTTTGATCACTCTATCTGCATGAGTAAGTAGTACAATTAAGGGCTGATCTAGGGCAAATTATGAGAAGGTATATAGCCTATATTAATGATTAGACTTTCCATAAGTTACTGTAGTATTACTATGCAACTATTTGATAACCATTGAATTATGTGTGCACTCAACTCACTTCCCTACACCTATGTGTGTGATTCGGTACACTAATAAAAGATTGGTATATAGTGAAGGAACACATAGAACATCATTAAAGGTCTTATCACTTACTTCAATTGATCCTTTACCACTAAATTCTACCAAAGTGTCTCCACCCATAAGAATTGAAGCATGGAACATGGCTCTATTTTTAAAAATAGATCCTTTAAGGAGGCCATGTCATAGGAAGCACCTGAGTCAATAACCCAAGTTAAAGGTTGAGAAGCTACTACAACAAGTACCTTACCCTTGTTTTTACCCTTTTTATTATCTTTAGCCTTTACAAAATATTGTGCAATCATGTTTTGAGTTGAGGATTCAAGAAAATTAATGTTATTCTTCTCAAGCATCTTAGGCAAGGTGTCAATATTCTTTTTCATGCACTGAGATTCATCATGCCCAAGTTTTTTGAAAAAGTTGCATTTGAGTTTCTCCTTCTTAGGTTTCCTATTTGAGGACTCATTTAATGATGCCTTAAACTTGGCATCTAATTTTTGATTCTTGCACTCATGATCTAGTTTAGATTGTTTCATCTCCTATTTGCCACTAATAAAAGGCTTCTTCTTGTCCTAATTGATAATTAATGCATGTGATTTTGAAGACTTTAGTGCACCCATTTAAACTAGTTTATCTTATTCTCAAGTTAGATCGATAATAAACTCATTGAATAATGGCATTTTCTAAGTGGATCCAAGTGCATGATTGGTAACATGAAATTTAGAGATGAAAATTGAATAGTCATGACCTAGTTTTGCAAGCATAGATAGAATCAATTGGTCATATATTTTCTTAATCAACTGGTCATCTATTTTAATTATAATCTTATTGATTTAAACTTTGCAAATAAGTCTTTTAGGGTGTCATAGTCACCTAGGCTTAATGTGATGAGTTTATTCTCTAGTTCATGACCCCTCATGATGTTTTGTACTCCAAAAAGCTTGTTTAGGATGGTCCAAACTTTGTTGGGATTTTTTGTAGATTCCACATGAAATAGGAGGTCAAGAGACATTAACAAGAATAATAACCCATATGCATCATCACATCTTTTGTACCACTTAACCTTTTTTGAATCTATAGATAGCTCAGTTTCCTCACCCATAGTAATTCGATAGAGTCCTTTACCTCTCAAGGTGAGCTATATTTTAGACTTTTAATTGAGATAGTTAAATGGTGTGAATGGTTCAATGTTTAGATCCATTAATGCAGATTATATTGAGACAATTTTTAGAATTGATATCAAATGAAAGAACAAATTACACATAATACAAGAGGGACATTGGCCACAATTGATAATGCATCCAAGAAAGGTACAAAAGGTTTAAAGTGAGTTTTAAGCCATTACACCATGAAAAAAATCGATATTACAAATGGCCAAAAAATATCACAAATATTTAGATATTGAAAAAATATGCACTTTAAAAAAAAAGAGCAACCAAAACAAAGATACGGATTAAAATTTATGACACTTACAAGTTCTTACTTCTACACATTGATGACCCTTTCCAAAAATGGAATACTTAGAGGTACCCCATAACTTCTAGTAGTAATGACCCTTCAAAAGTTTGGGTCAGTACTAGAAGATTAATCTAGAATTTATAGAATACTTGACTTCTATAAGTAATCAACATTTAAAAACTTGAGTAAGGCATTAATGACCCTTCGAAAGTCTGGGTCGATCTCAGAAGAGTAATCCAAAGTTTCCAGAATGCTTGGCTTCTATAAGAAATCAACCTTTAAAAACCTAAGTATGATAGTAATGACCCTTCAAAAGTATGGGTCAATTTCAAAAGAGTAATCTATAGTTTCCACACTGCTTGACTTCCATAAGTAATCTCCCTTCGAAAACCCAAGTTGGTCTATAGTAGTGTAAACCAAGTTTTTAGACCTGCTTTGCTTGAAGTAGGTGAAGTTACAAGTACCCCTTATAAGTCTGAGTTGGTCTACAATAGTGTAATCTAGGTTTTTGCATCTTGTTTACTTAACTTCATTAATTTTCAAGTAAAGCAACTCCACAAGTCTGATTTCTTCTACAGGCAAGTAAGTGGACTTATCAAACAACTCAACTTAGAAAAGTGAAGTTACTCACCACTAAAAGTTTGATTTGGTTTTTTGGCTAATTAAAAACCCTCCAAAAGTTTGGATTGGTCAATATAATCTCTAATACATACAACATAAGGTAGATCAACTACAAAGCTGAAATAGTGACCTCCTAGAGATTTGAGTAACATAAAGGTATGATGGTACGTAAATCAAGGAAAGCCAAAAACATCAAAAATATTTTAGTGATATAAATTCTACAAGAGACCCATTTGAGATTTCAACCTGAGGAAGAAAACACATAAGGTGTTTTTTCACAAATAGAAAGTACAAATTTTTGCATAAAATGAAAAATGGGGCCTTGAGATGCCAAAAAGAAAGGAAAAAATTATTTGTTCTAGAACTAGATCATTTTTATAGTTGATCCAAGGGTTTTGACACCTAAAACCAATGGCACATTCATTTTTGAGATCTGAAGATCCAGTAGAAAGTTTTGCATGAATTTTTCAAAGAATCCCACCAAACCCTTTTTAATGCTAGAATAATGAATGTAGACAAGATTTCACCCTAAAGATTATTTTAATATTGGAAAAAATGGCTCTGATACCATGTTAGATTGGCTATGATATTGGATCCTTGCATATAAGATTGAGAAAATCTATGTATGGATTAATGAAATCATAGATAAATTGTAGAGGAAGAAGCTTGTCTTCACACAATAATATTGCAAAATATGATCTACTTTCATAAAATTGCATTAACCTGTCTAACCTTCCAAAGTGGAAAAGTGGGGTACATATAGAGAAAATTAGGGTAACATGAGGAAGCCTATAATTTTATTAATTAGAAAATTCCATTAAAATTAAATTACCCTATGTGACCATTTTATAACTAGCCTAAGGAAGCTTAATTGACACATAATGGCCATAAAGCTGTGTAAGCAAAACCCAATAGGAAAAAGCACTACACTAACATCCCCATTTTATGAGAGATGATAATTTACAAATAATTTTGTAATAAAGATTAATTTTTTGTTTCATAAATATTAGGGTAGCTTCAAAGGTAATCTGTAATTTTTATCAATCCGTTGAAATTCCATATTAAAGGTGTTTTATTACAAATATAAATAAGATTTTGTAAGAAGGTGTTAATTTTATGAAAGAAAGACCAAACATTTAAGCATAGCCTAATCAAATAAATACATAGTTACATGTATGCTCTCTATTGTGTTTAATCCAAGTTGTCATGTCTTTTTTATCCCTTGATGTGTTTAGACATATTTTTATTGATTCACGTGTCATTTATGCTCTCTACCATTTTTACACAAATAATACCATGTGTTTTATACCTTATCATTTATCTATTCATCTTGATTTTTTTCTTATATCCTTTCATCCCATGTGCATTTTCCTATATCCTCCATCCACGTGCATGTTTCAGTTCTATTATAGATACTTCAATTCTCTTATTTGACATTCTTAATTACCAAAAATTCAATTTTTTTAATCTAGTTCCATTCATTATCTATTATGTTATCCGTATACCATGTGAGTTTGAAAGTATACCATAAAGCATGCATATTGAATCGATATAACAAACTAGATTTTGCTAATTATCAGTCTTAAAATTTTATTTAGTATGTTTTTCTATACACATAAGTCTCAATTTTTAAGATTAGTTTTTTTTATATATTTTTATATATTCTAAATATAGTTATATGTTTAAAGTTTTATTGCCTAGATTGTGTTCGGTTTGTGTAAGTATATGATTAATAGTTATTTAGGTTTTTTAAAGTTTTAATATAGGTTTTATAATAGAGTTCAAATAGTATATGTTTCATTTTTCATATAAATAAAGTGTGTTTTAGATTTATATGGATATGATATAATTTTATATCAATGTAAATTTTATATTAAATATAGTCCATTTAAATACTAAGTAGAGTCTAATGTTTGTTAAATGGTCTTTAATATATAATATGTTGGGTCTTGTGTCTAGTATTTTGATTAATTATTGTCATCTCTTCACTTTAGATAAGTTGATGTATGTCATTAAAAGTCTCAATTTTGAAATTCTAAATTTGTAATGGATGTATCATTAGGTAAACCTAGTGTCCATTTGAAATGAGTGAATTTTAATATGAAATATTGTATATAATAGTAAAAAATCCATTTTTTTCAAATTTACTACTGCTAAGGATGGTTTATAGTTGTTTAGGTGATAATTTATGTTATTTATGATTAGGTGGCAATGATCTTATACAATGGTAGTGAGTACTCAATCCTTAATCTTTGTTTTCATGTTTTTTGTGATGAAAATAAATTGTTGTAAAAAATGAATAGGAAAGTAATAGTGTACCATGCATCCTCTACAAAATATTTCAAAGTGATATGCTAGTGAGTAGCCCAAGAATTCACTCAAATTGAAAGCATAAATAGTTATGTTTTCATATGTAGGTTATCACTAGAAGTATATCATTTACCAGTGAGAAGCCCAACACTCATTGGAAGTGAAAGCTTGAAAATTTGTGTTCAGGTATATAAATGATCAGTAAAATTAGTTGTCATGACTATCATGATTTCATACCTATATTATGTGTCAACATACATTTTTATAATTCGTGTGTTGTGATTCCTCACCCTATTTCTACACTAATGGAGGGAATTTAGAGGTATTAGTTAATATGTACATGAAATTAAAATATTATGTGTTTTGAGTTGTGATAAAAAAATCATACATAGAAAATAAGGATTATATTAGTTAGTTATTACAAGGGTGACTCCTTATTAATAGGATATCAAATCCCTATATATACCTTTCATTAGATTTAATAATTAGTAAGTTTTTTTATGTGTAAATATATGACCAAAATCTAATAGTGTGAATATATTTTCTACTAAATCATATTGGTTCTTTATTCATATTGGGGACATGGATTTGTGACATTGTATTATCATATGGGAAGGTTTCCTTTGCTTGAGAAAATCAAGGAATGATCTTGTATGTTTGAGCCTTTTGAAGAAGATTACGCATCTTCCTTTTGGTGTTGTTAGGTTTATATATATTAGAATGATAATGTGTCACTCAATGGAAAAATTATTGAGATTTACTAATAGTTCAGAGTTTTTAAACCCCTTTTTCTAGGTTAGGTCCCTCTCCTTATGTAATTTATAAAAATCACTATAAAAACAAACAAAAAAATCAAAAAATATACTATATGAATAAATTTAAAAATTTAAGAAAATAATTTAATATAACTTAAATAAAATTCAAGGAAAACATAATTAATAGATGTATGTATATGTAAACTATGGATGTATATAAATATTAATTATAAAATACCATAAATTCTTAAAAAAATCTATTTAAATAAATTTGAAAATTGGAAAATTTAATTAGTATGACATAAATAATTGTTTAAGTATAAATAATTAATACATGTATGTATATAAAAAATAGGGATGTATGTAAATATGTTTGTTATAAATATTACCTAAAATGATTATTTCTACATAAATATAATAAATTTAAATATTTTTTTTATATGATGTTTCATAATCCATCGATTTGGATGTAAATGCAAACAAATTTGGTTTATAATGTTATAAACTAGCTTGTTTTACAATAGTGTCACCTTTAAACTTTATCTAGTTTTATGTAATTAAATATATAAAAACAATATACACACTTTCAAAAATTACACACCCACATCGTCATACATTTAGTTTACAAATTACATCAATAAATCAATGAAATAAATCCACCTCAACACAAGTACAACAATCACACACTACCTAAATAAAGAATCCACCACCCTAATAAAACCATGAGGAATTTTGAGGCCATGGATGTGTTGTCGCATTGAGCTACACCCTGTGAGGAGATGTTTCATGTCTCCTTACCCAATTGACATAATGGAAACACCCCAAGGTTGTGGTCACCTATGGTTGGAGTGAACCTTTAGAGATGATCAACTTCATCTAATGTATCACCTAAGAATAATACTAACGCTATGAAACTTGTAAGGGAAAGGGAAAATGAGTGCATAAAAATAATGAAACTGAAAGTAAAAGGGGCGATACACTAGAATAGTTTGTCTCCTTCATGTACTTGATATTTTAGAATGGAAACCTTGGGAACTACAAAAATCAATCATGAACTTCTTAGAATCAATGCTTCATAGAGAGGTATAAGGATATATGATAACATTATAAGGAGAATCATTCATCACCATTAACAATGCATAAACTATGAGATACATAGACTATGACCTACAAAAGAGTGTTCACTTTCATATAGGTTAAATGGAATTGGACACAATAAAAGGGAAATAACACTTCATCATAAAGGGAACATCGATAATTCATAATATACACAGGGAATAAAATTTATTGAGAGGCTAAAAAGAGTTATTCATTGATTTAAATCCATAAAAGAAAGGTATAGGGATGAAGGATGTGCCAATTTCTATAACATTTCTATACTAAAAAGGGTCCCCTTACAATGATAATTTTACTTATTTAAATAATTAAAATATTTAGAGCTTAGGTTTGATTCAGTCTTACCCACTATTAGGGTGATTAAAAATTTTATGATGATTAGGGAATGGGGTTAGAGGTAGTGGGGATCCCCTCAGGATTACCAAAGTCATACTTGTGTAACTACCTACCATGTCCCCTCAAGCCTATAACTTATATTTTGCATGCATATTCTCCACTTGTCTTTATGATGAATAGGACCAAATTCAATTTCCATCTCATAATTTTTCCAACATTTATGTTTATATATTCCATTTTTTACATTTTGGGCCACTCTACCATTGATTCTATGAATCAAATGCAGTTACATAGTCTACTCATGAATTTGACATCTAGACAAGAAATATAGGCCATTAAATTTGCCTAAATCAGTACCAATATAGATTATATAAATCTCCTTAATGGAATGTTCCATATACATGTTGAAATTAGGATCATTATATGTGTTGTTTACTTTTGTGAGTGAATTCCCCCTTTAGACCCAAATACTCAACATTTTATATACTCTTGGGCCTGCTTTAAGTTTGCCAATTATCTTCTTTCTATTAGGTTATAAATCCTTGGTCTTTATTAGGTCCATGTGATAGATTTGAATTTATCTACCTATTGACGTAGAAGATTGTACCCATGGTAGGAGGTTGAGCTCCTACCTTCTTCACGCAACAATGGAAACTCCCCTCTCGCCTGTGGGACTAGCAAAGCTAGAGGGGAGAGTCTCTAGATGAGGGCTATCTCCCTTTGATGTATCATTTAGGCCCTAGTTTCTCCTAATACTAACAAAAAAAATGTAAAAAAGGGGGGTGAAAAGGGAGAGAGAGATGCTGAAAACAAAGCCTAAACCTAAAAAACAAAAGGTGATACACCAAAAAATGTGACCCACTCAGGCCCGAACATAAACTTTTCACCAAAAGAAGTGCCTATACACTTCATCCATAATGAGAGAACCTTTTGCATCAGTGGGTCAGGGGTCCATGGAGATACAAGGAGGGAATAACTACTAGAGGCATTTTGAGACACACTACAGCAGCCTATCCATTTCACCTATACTCCTCTAGGGACACTTCTGACAGACCTATAAAAGGAAAACTCAAAAATGCACCAGACATGCTAAAATCATTCTAAAAAAACATTAAGAAAATGACTTAATATATAATCAAGGCATAAACACATACTAAAGATGTAAAACTCAGAATGGAGTTAAAAATGCTATGTTTCAATTCAAGGTAAAAATTTTGGTAGCTCTGCCTTACAAGCCTGAGAGATTTTTGGGTAGAGTTTTGCCTTAAGGCTGAGAGTTGGATCCCTTCTCAAAATAGAAGTTTAAAATATATAGGAAGAGGAAGATAACATTGGCATTTTTGAGGAAAGATTTTGGCACTCTTCTCTGCAAGTGGCCCATGTGCATTTTGAACCTTGGGAAGAGGAAAGCCACTATTACTGATGTCATCCTTTAGAAGAGGTCTATTAGAACCATGCTGTATAATCACCAAAATTGACTTTGGCATTCAAATGTTAATGCAAGAGCATGGTTATGCCTCTTTCCTGCAAACAGACTACAGTTTGTCCCCTCATAAATGCCAACTAGAGAAAAATAGGTCATGCCGCTCATCTGACAATGACTCACCTTCCCTTTGCCACTTGGATTCTTTGTCTTTTCTACTCCTTGTCTTCTTCCTACTCTTTTAGTCCTTGGGGTGATCTTTTGGTGGGTCGCTGCATTCCTTGGGCTCTTTCCATGATTTGGTGCTAAGGTAGTTCAAAAACAATAACTACTTCACTACATTAAATTTGACGTTCGTACGGCCATTACCCAATGGCTAGTTCATCTACTTAAATTTGATGGCTTTCAAGACATCACCATCCTCGACAAAAGTCATCAGGTCTTTTGTTTTGGGATTTTTTCCTGCAGGTTTTCTATTTTTAGTTTTTTCCCACAGATAAAAAGTCCACAAGAATTGGCTGCTCTTTGTCTTCTCTATCAGGCCTTTACTTTGAAGTACTTGCCCTCCAAAATGGCTCTTAGAATTTGAACTACCCTCTATAAGGTAACTTGAACCCAGTGCTACCCTTTAGCTATAAGGCACACCCTTAAACCAAGCCATTAAACCAACCCATTGAACCAAAATTGGTTCAATGGTTCAATTGATTCAATGATTCAATCACTGTGTGTCGATGCCATTGAACTAAGCCTTTGAACTGATTCATTGAACCTCCTTATTAAATCACTTTATTGAACTATCTATTAAACTAAAGTGTTGAACTTAAGTGTTGAACCAAATGATTGAACCAATCTGTTGAACTGGTTCAACGGTTTAATGAAGCACGCTGATGCCAAGTGAACCAAGTGTCTGAGCTTACCGATGAACCAAACATTAAACCAAGGCATTAAACCATTTTAATGGTTTAAAGATGCCAATTTTTTTGTGATTTCCTTCAGACCAGAGCTTGAAGAAGCCTTGTAAAAATTGGAACTCTCTGAACTAATCCTTCATGCTCCAAAGGACTAACCTGTTGAGTCTGTAGAAATCCAAAACTTGTAGAGTTCGTATAAATTTTTTAGAGTCTATAGAAATCACCAGATTCATGGAAAATAAAAAAATTAAAATGGCCTAGCATAGCAGGGGTAGAGAGGGACTGATTTTTGGCCTATTGGGCAAAAAATGGTCAACATATTGGCGACTCCTAGGGGAAGCATGCCTGCTATGCTTAAAGACTAGTTGCCTTGCAGTCCATTGGGCACATAGTTAGATGAAACTTGAATAAAGTTAAAAATAGCCCCAAAATATCCAAGAATCAAACATAGAGCATCTTACCCCACACACAAAGGGAAACATGCAAGGCTAAAAAACACTACCTGTGCAAACTACACTCAGGGAAAATAAGAAAGACAACTGAAAGCAAACTACTATATACAGCTAACCAAGAATATTTGCCTCCCTCCTCGATCAAAGGGAAAAATTATTAAGTCCCCTTCCTGGTAAGAATACTTATGGTGCTAGGCAAGTGGCTAAATGAAAAGGAGATTTGGTGACCTGCTCCTCTTGCATGTCACCTGGATTGGTTGGTATCTAAGTAGATCAGATTTGAACATGATTTTGACATATATATACTCTACTTGTTCTTGGAAGCTTGTTGAATGTTGGTCCCTCAAACTGGTGCTCCTCACCAAGAAATCAATGGCTACTGGTTCATCACTATAATCCCTTTGATGTGTATAGCTCCTCTGTAATGTATCATGGTCTGACTTGTTTCCTTTTGCCTCATTGAAGACTCTGTCAGACTCATCCTCTGCTTCCTTTTAGCCTTCTTGAAGAAGGGTGACTGTGGTGATGTCTAAAATGGACTCACAAAATGATTTCTCATCCCATAGAACATCACCTCTCTATTTAAATCTCTCTTCTTCAAGGCATTCCTCTAAGAAGATAGACCTCTCCTTTTCCTCCTCAAAGATCAGGACCTCTAGATGTTTAAAGGTATCCTCTTGATCCTCCTCCAACTCAGGCTCCTCAGTGTAGTCATCCTCCTCATCAAAGTAGCAAGGAATTTCATCAAATAGAGGGGAAGAGATCTCATGATGCATTTTTTCCTCCTCATATTGTTGGAACATCTACATATATGCAAGACCTACATCTTCTCCATTGTTGATGTTGTCTTCACAAGAAGCATTAATGATGATTCCACCTTCATTGTCACTCATGACAGCCTCTTGAAGAACTATAGATTAGATCTTCTACTCCTCACTCACCTCCTATAGAATAGGTTCTTCCTTAAGAAGGGGTGAAGTGGGAAAACCATGTGGAGGAGGAGGTAGTCCTTGAGCTAAAATCAAATGATTCTCCTCTTTCCACTTGGCTAGCACTTCATCCATATCAAGTGGGGCCTGATAGCTCTCTTGGAAATGTGTAGATGGGGTGTGTTTAGACATAGAATGTGCCATTGGATTTAAACCATCCATCACACACTGGCTGAGGAATCTCTCTTTGGATTCCAACTCTGTAATTCTCCTAGCCAGATCTTCTTGGAAGAGCCTTTCTTGGAGATCACCAACGTCATCATGAGCAGGAGCAGTCTCGTGTTCTTCAAGGTTTTGAGAAAAACCTTGCTTCTCCTCCTTCTTGCCCCATGATTCTACAGTTTTCCCCCAGTTTAGGATCTTGAAATTGGAATTTTTCTCCTGTGAATAGGCAACAACTTTGTTTTCTCCAAGGTCTTGGGGCTCCTCCACAAGGTCTAGAAGTTTGAACTCTCTTTCAAGAAGTAGCTTCATCCTAGCCTCTAAATCTTCAATTTGCTTGGCTAGATTGTCCTGAAAGAGTCTTTCTTAGAGGTCACCAGCATCATCTTCTTCAAGGATCTAGGCTAGTTCCTGACATTCCTTCCTCCAACTCAGAATCTGCACATCACATTGAAAAACTTGGGGAGGCTGAGGAATGCTAGTAAGAGACTGTTGATGCACTAAGAGAGTCTCTAGAAGAGGGACATGCTAGCTCATGGTACTCCCCCCAATGGAAGATTCATGATCTAAGGATTTTATAAGGTGCATCTCCATGTGAGGTTGTTCTGATGCCCTTTGGTGTTGGAAAGCTAGGCACACGGGATTGAGAGCAGATGTATTTGATGAGTTGGAGTGAGCAAGTGCTATCTAATAAAAAGGATTTGGTGTAAAAGAGGGGGATTTCTTTAGGATAGGAGGGGGCACGCAAGGCTGACTGCCTTGAATAAAAGGATTTCTCCATTTTGCTACATCCTCTTCCATGGATTGCAAAGCATGTGCTTGCCTAAACAAACACTCCTCTTTATACATCAGCTCTTGCTGATATCTATACTACTCCTCCAGTCTATCAATCTCCATCATCTAATTCTCAAATTCCAAGGACATTTCCCTTATCATTGAAGGGAAACTAGGAGAGTTGCTTGAGGTGATTCTCTAAAAATCTTGAGCTTGATCATAGTCATATAGAGGAAAACAAGACCCATGATTTTGTGCAAAGGAATTATACATACAAAAATGTGATTTCTAATGGCACCAGGCTGCTTAACCAACTAATTCAACTCAAATTCACCATTGGTGTTGATGCAAAAGCCTCCAAAGGCTAGTCGGTTAAAGAACACACCAAAAATTCTTCAACTCTTTGGACACAACTTATCCTAGTTGGTCCCACCAGGCGAGCCAGAAACTGTTGACATAGAATATTGCATCCATGGTAGGAGGCCAAGCTCCTACCTTCTTCATGCAATAATGGAAACTCTACTCTTGCCTATGGGACTGGTGAAGCTAGAGGGGAGAGTCTCTAGATGAGGGCTAGCTCCCTCTGATGTATCATTTAGGCCCTAGTTTCTCCTACTGCTAACAAACAAAATGTAAAAAGGGGGGGGTGAAAAGGGAGAGAGAGATGCTAAAAACAAAGTCTAAACCTAAAAAAGAAAAGGTGATACCCCAAAAAATGTGATGCACTCAGGCCCAAACATACACTTTTCACCAAAAGAAGCACCTATACACTTCATCTATCATGAGAGAACCTTTTGCATCAGTGGGTCAGGGATCCATGGAGATACAAGGAGGGAATAACTACTAGAGGCATTCTGAGACACACTACAACAACCTATCCACTTCACCTATACTCCTCTAGGGACACTTCTGATAGGCCTGTAAAAGGAAAACTCAAAAATGCACCAGACATGCTGAAATCATTATACAAAAACATTAAGAAAATGACTTAATACATAATCAAGGCATAGACACATACTAAAGATGCAAAACTCAAAATGGAGGTAAAAATGCTATGTTTTGATGTAAGGTAAAAATTTTGGCAACTCTGCCTTACAAGCCCAAGATATTTTTGGGCAGAGTTTTGCCTTAAAGCCAAGAGTCAGATCCCTTCTCAAAAGAGAAGTTTACAATATATAGGAAGAGGAAGAGAACATTGGCATTTTCAAGGAAATATTTTGGCGCTCTTCTCTACAAGTGGCCCATGTGCATTTTGAACCTTGGGAAGAGGAAAGCCACTGTTACTAATGTCATCCTTCAGAAGAGGCTTACTAGAACCATGATGTATAATCAAAAAAATTGACTTTGGCATTCAAATGTTAATGCAAGAGCATGGCCATGCCTCTTTCCTATAACTAGACTATAGTTTATCCCCTCATAAATGCAAACTGGAGAAAAATAGGTCACACCGCTCATTTGACAATGACTCACCTTCCCTTTACCACTTAGATGCTTTATCTTTTCTGCTCCTTGTCTTCTTCCTGCTCTTTCAGTCCTCGGGGTGATCTTCTAGTGGGTCACTATGTTCCTTGGGCTCTTTCCATGATTTGGCACTAAGGTAGTTCAAAAACAATAGCTACTTCACTGCATTAAATTTGATGTTTGCACGGCCATCACCCAATGGCTAGTTCATCTACTAATATTTGATAGCTTTTCAGATGTCACCATCCCCGGCAAAAGTCATCAGGTCTTTTGTTTCGGGCTTTTTTCTCACAGGTTTTTTGTTTCAAGTTTTTTCCCATAGATAAAAAGTCCACAAGAATTGGCCACTCTTTGTCTTCTCTATTGTGCCTTTGCTTTGAAGTGCTTTCCCTCTGCAAGGGCTCTTAGACTTTGAACTACCCTCTGCAAGGGCACTTGAACCTTGCACTACCCTTTGGCTATAGGACACACCATTGAACCAAGCCATTGAACTGACCCATTGAACCAAAATTGGTTCAACAGTTCAATCAATTCGACGATTCAATCACTACGCACCGATGCCATTGAATTGATCCTTTGAACTGATTTGTTGAACCTCCTTGTTGAACCACTTTGTTAAGCTATCTATTGAACCAAAGCATTAAACTTAAGCATTGAACCAAATGATTAAACCAATCCATTAAACTAGTTTAATGGTTCAATGAAGTGCACCAATTCCAAGTGAACCAAGTGTCTGAGCTTGTCGATGAACCAAGCGTTGAACCAAGGCCTTGAACCGGTTTAATGGTTCAAAGATGCCAATTTTTCTATGATTTCCTTCAGACCAGAGCCCAAAGAAGCATTGTAAAACCTAGAACTCTCTAAACTAATCCTTCATGCACCAAAAGACTAACCTGCTAAGTTTGTAGAAATCCAAAACCTCTAGAGTCTGTATAAATTCTGTATAGTCTATAGAAATCACCAGATTCATGAAAAATCAAAAAATGAAAATGGCCTAGCACAGTAGGGGCAGAGGGGGACCGACTTTTGGCCTGTTGGGAAAAAAATGGTCAACACTACCCATTTTATAGGATCTCTCATCGAGTATTTGTTGAGTGCCAACTAGTGTTCTCCTTATAATGAAGTGAATTTTCACCATGCAGTAATATTTCACTCACTCACTACCCTAACATACTACTCTATTTCTGATTGCCTTAGGGCTACAAAGTAATGAAATTATGATACGTGGTGCCATCTCACTCACCTACTAGCCCAAGGCTCTGACATCATATATGGGATGTATGAAAATATCTAATAGAGTAGAGCACTGGGATTATGCCATGTGGCATCATCCTATTAATGCACTATATTAGAGGGTTTAAAACTAATATGGATGGTTTCAAGACTCTAGGTCATTAGGATTAAGACACATGGAAGAATCTCTCTAACCCACTTGTTTGCTAATTTGATGATGTCGATATCATTGGGAAACCTTAAGAAAATTAAAAAAGTGTTGAAAGCAATTTAAAAAGTTCCTAGTACTATTAATTGAGCAACATGTGGCATCAGGCAACTTTTGTAAAATCACTAAAGTGTTGAAAGTCTTTTTAAAGAGGCACAAGCCATTAGGGGATTTGGTTGATTGTTGTGTGTCATCATTTGATTAGACCAGAGTCATATTATGATTGACAAATCAAGAATCCATCAAGACATTATTAGGTTCCATCAAATTTGATCTCATCACCTCTCAAATCTATCATCAAGGGATAAAATAACCCCAAAATGGATAAGCGTCAAAGTGTTTTAGTCACCCATCAAGTAACTTTGAGTCAAAATGGATAAGTCATGTTAAGTATAAATGTGACACATAGTTACAAGCAAGTTCAAATACTTAACTAGGGGTAAAAATGTTTACTCTTCATGTAAAAAGTGTGACATAGCTTGATGTTTGGAACTTTTGTTCATAACTTTTATTTAGAATAAAAGTTCTGACTAGCCTTCTTAGAATCTCCAAAAAATAAAAGACTTAGATAAATTAGTTGTAAAGAATGCTTTAGGATTTATTTTCTTGTTTCATTATAATAATCTTTATGAAGTTCCAAATCCTTCATAAAAATTGTCATTTTCACAAGTTTTGACTAGTTGTGACACACAAAGACCAAAGAGTAAAACACTTAGACAAATTCTTGAGTATGAAGACCATTTTTAAAAAAACCACTAAGTATTTTTATTCCTTCCTAACTTATCCACTTCTATCTAATTCCAATATAACTTAAAAAACCCTTTTCTACTAAATATGAATCCTTGAACTAATATTTAGATGTCACTTTTCCATGGTGCTAAAAAATGGTCAGCATTTTTGGTGACCTTTATGGGTTGATTTCCTACTAAGTAGGAATTCAATATCCTTTGAAGAAATCCATTGGGTATGGATTTATAGAATATTTTATAACTCTTAATTTTTATAACATAACCCTACTATAACTTTCTTGGTGTAATACTGAATAACTGAACTAAGATTCACCTCTCAATAAAATAGAGAAATTAAGGAAAAAGAAAAAATGTGAGAAAGCACCTAGAGGAAATTAAAAAAACTAGACTAATGTGTAACAACACTTGAAGGAAATAAAAGTAGCTCAATTAACCTAAAATAACCAATCAAAAGGCTATCTAAATAAATCCATTGACTGGCTCCAAAAAATAGATACCCTTTATTAATAACTTAGAATACTTTTCATGTTTGAGGGCAGCTAACCAAAGGTGGAGAAGGATGGATGTTTAGTGTATTAGTGATATACTTATCTAAGAAAAAAAATTCACTTACCCAATTGAGTTGACTATAAATTTATATATCTTAGAGTAGATAAGGAGGTTTCTTTTGGCTTTATTGATGTTCAATTTTGTGCTCTAGATTGAGCACAAATTATGATGGCTTCTCCTTATTAGCCTTCAACTGGGATAGGTAATTAATGGAGAATCCTCTTGTCAAGACAAATATTGATCAATCAAGGTGTATCTCATAATTACATTAAGATTCTATATCATCTTACTAATTAGGATGCTCTTCTCGAAGCACATGTGATTGACTTGGAACCACATCTACTTCCACCTATTACTCATTTTTATGGTGTTTATTCATAAAGGGATGTTGGTTTAATGTCAAGGCTTGATAATAATTACTCTAGATAGTCCCAAAAGTAGTCTTATTTTATCTCTTCTTTTCTCTTTTCAAGTCCAATTTCTTCCTTCCAATATGAATTAGAAATCAAGTCTTCCTCAAGAGGCTAAATTGGGCTATCTTGGAACTAAATTTGCATTAGAGTTATTGGGAAGGAGTAAAATGCCACCTACATCCTAAACTATGATCCCTTAGATTGACTCAATAAGTTTTTCCAACTCTTTTTGGATATGATAAGTGATTCTCTAGGATTCAATCTATATTTCCTCTTCATCAAGATTAGACCCATGCCAACCAAAATATCCTTCATGTTCTTCCTCTATGCTGAATTTAAGCTCATATATCTAAGAAGGCACTTCATAATCTTTCACCTAAATGTAGCCTTGATCAAAGAAACTTATCCTCTACATATTAAGATTATTTTCTTCCTCTCTATCTTTGCCCATTTGTTTATTGTTATGCTTCTCTAGTTGATCATATTCATATTCTTTTAGAAGTAAGGTTGATTTATCTAATTTATTGGCACAAATAGGGCTACCAATAATTATTTCCTCATCATATTCACTTGAAACACTTTTGTATTTATATGGATGATATTCACTTTCTCTCCATACAATGGGTCCTCCATTAAAAATAGAGATGGTGGGAGGTCAAGATTGTTCAACTAGTGAAATAAGAGTATAGGGAATTATGGGATACTCTTGAATTAGCTTTGGGATTGAAGAGGCACTCCTAAAACTTGGAAACTTCTTTGGTTTGGATTATACAACTTACTCCCTCTCTTTATTTTATATTGGCATATGAGGAGTGGGTGAGAATCTTGAAAACTTCCTTGGTTGAGTCTTTTGAGGGACTTGAAAAAGAATGGATGGATTTTTCACAAGCATAGAGTATTTTAACTAATGGGATCCTCTAAAACTTGGAAATCTAGTTGGTTTAGCTTTTTTAACCATTCTATTTTCTTGTTTGGGAGTGGACTTACCAAGAATTGGCATCTTGAAGTCAAGATGTATAGTCTAGGAAGGTTGACATGGTTGAGAAGATTGAGGCTCATGAGTGGGTGGATTTTCAAGGATAGGTCTATATTTATGGCATGTTACTAAAATTTTAGATTTAAGTTTGGATTCATGTAGCTTAACATTCACTACTCTCCTTGCATATGCACATGTTGATTGGTCATGAGGTTTCCCACAAGGGAAACACCATTTAGATTTTGAGAGAATGTCAATAAACTAAGATAATTTAGGATCATGAGTATGCTGACTTGGATCACATGGAGATAAATAGGATTGATTTTGCTCACCAAATGACTAATATACATGCTAAAAATCTTGATTGGAATACTGATGGTGAAGGGGAGGATAACACTCATGATAGGGAGGTGGAAAGTAGTTGAAATATCCCCTTAACCTAGACATATAGTAGGTATATCATAGATTTAAAATACTATAAATTTATTAGAACAAAAATTACACTAAAACCACTTAAATTTTTACCTGAAAAAAATGTTTAGGATGTTAAAACTAGCTTAAGTAGGCTTGGAGTCACCACTAGTGTTTGTAGAAACTACTTCTAACGGATAATGTACTGAAGAACACACCAAAAAATCTCCAGTAGATGAATGGCATCCCACTAGGTGTACCATAAACTATTATTTTGTATATTTTCACCCTGTGATGAGGTGTTTCATGTCTCCTTACCCAATTGACATAATGGGAAAACCCCAAGGTTATGGGTCACTTATGGTTGGAGTGAACCTCTAGAGAGGGATGACTTCCCTTAATGGATCACCTAAGACTAATGATAATTTTTTGACACTTACAAGGAAAAGGGAGAAGGTGTGCATAAAAACAAATAAACTAAAATCAAAAGGGGTGATACACAAAAATAGTTTCTCTCCTCCACATACTTGAGATTACACAGTGAAAACCTTAGGAGCTGTGACATACACAACTCAATCTTGAATTTATTAGCATTAATGTTTCATAGAGAGTTACAATCATCTATGAAAACATTATAAGGAGAATAATTCATCACCATAATTAAAAATTCATAGACCATGAGATACATAGTCTATGGTGTGCAAAAGAGAGTTTACTTGTATAAAGTGAAATGGAATTGGACACAATCAAAGGGAAAGAACACTTCACCATAAAGAGAGTCAATAATTCATAATATACACACAAAATTCAAGTCATTTATAGGGTAAAAAAAAATTCATTACTTCAAAGGCATAAAAGTAAGGTATAAAGATAAAGGATGGGCCAATTTATACAACAATTTTTTCTAAAAAAGGGTCGCCTTGCAATAATAATTTTTCTTATTTAAATAGGAAAAATAATCAAAGCTTGGGTCTAATTTGATCTTACCCACTATCAAGGTTATTAAATTTTTTATGATGATTACGGAAGGGGGGGTCAAGTTAGTGGGTATGCCCTTGAGATTGCTAAAGTCACACCTATATAACTGCCTATCATGTCCCTTCAAACCTATAGCTTGTCTTCAACATGTGTATTCTCCACTCACCTTTATAATGAATAGGGCCATATTTCATTACACACTCATCATTTTGATAGAATTTATGTTGAGTTTCACCATGATTTTCATGTCAAGCTACTCTAGCATTGTTTCTATGAATAAATGTAGTTACCCAATCTACTCATGAATTTGATGTCTGAATGAGCATGATAAATTGTCAAAAATAACAGCTACTTCACTACATTAAATTTGATTTTTGCACGGCCATCACCCAATGACTAGTTCATCTACTTAGATTTGATAGCTTTTGAGACGTCACCATCCTCGACAAAAGTCATCGGGTCTTTTGTTTTGGGATTTTTTCTCACAGGTTTTTTGTTTCAAGTTTTTTCTCGTAGATAAAAAGTCCACAAGAATTGTCCGCTCTTTGTCTTCTCTATTCGGCCTTTGCTTTGAAGTGCTTTCCCTCTGCAAGGGTTCTTAGACTTTGAACTACCCTCTGCAAGGGCACTTGAACCCTGCACTACCCTTCGGCTATAGGGCACACCCTTGAACCAAGCCATTAAACTGACCCATTAAACCAAAATTGGTTCAACAGTTCAATCATTTCAATGGTTCAATCATTATGCGCTGATGCCATTAAATTGAGTATTTGAACTGATTTGTTAAACCTCCTTGTTGAACCACTTTGTTAAACTCTCTATTGAACCAAAGCATTAAACTTAAGCGTTGAACCAAATGATTGAACCAATCCATTAAACCGGTTCAATGGTTCAATGAAGTGTGCCAATGCCAAGTGAACCAAGTGTCTGAGCTTGCCGATGAACCAAAAATTGAACCAAGGCCTTGAATTGGTTCAATGGTTCAAAGATGCCAATTTTTATATGATTTCCTTCAAACCAGAGCCTGAAGAAGCCTTGTAAAACCCAGAACTCTCTAAACTGATCCTTCATGCGTGAAAGGAGTAACCTGCTGAGTCCGTAGAAATCCAAAACCTGTAGAGTCTATATAAATTTTGTATAGTCTATAGAAATCACTAGATTCATGAAAAATCAAAAAATGAAAATGGCCTAGCACAGCAGGGGCAGAGGGGGAATGATTTTTGGCCTGTTGGGCAAAAAATGGTCAACACTACCCATTTTATAAGATCTCTCATCGAGTATTTGTTGAGTGCCAACTAGTGTTCTCCTTATAATGAAGTGAAATTTCACCATGCAGTAATATTTCACTCACTCACTACCTTGACATGCTACTCTATTTTTGATTGCCTTAGGGCTACAAAGTAATGAAATTATGATACGTGGTGCCATCTCACTCACCTACTACCCCAAGGCTCTGACATCATATATGGGATGTATGAAAATATCTAATAGAGTAGAGCACTGGTATTATGCCATGTGGCATCATCCTATTAATGCACTATCTTAGAGGGTTTTAAACTTATATGGATGGTTCCAAGACTCTAGGTCATTAGGATTAAGACACATGGAAGAATCTCTCTAACCCACTTGTTTGCTAATTTGATGATGTCGATATCATTGGGAAACCTTAAGAAAATTAAAAAAGTGTTGAAAGGCATTTAAAAATTTCCTAGTACTATTAATTGAGCAACATGTGGCATCAGGAAACTTTTGTAAAATCACTAAAGTGTTGAAATTCTTTCGAAAGAGGCACAAGCCATTAGGATATTTGGTTGATTGTTGTGTGTCATCATTTGATTAGACCAGAGTCATATTATGATTGAAAAATCAAGAATCCATCAAGACATTATTAGGTTCCATCAAATTTGATCTCATCACCTCTTGAAGCTATCATCAAGGGATAAAACAACCCCAAAATGGATAAGCGTCAAAGTGTTTTATTCACCCATCAAGTAACTTTTGAGTCAAAATGGATAACAACTGCTAAGTATAAATGTGACACATAGTTACAATCAAGTTCAAATACTTTACTAAGGGTAAAAATTTTTACTCTTCGTGTAAAAAGTGTGACATAGCCTTATGTTTGGAACTTTTGTTAACTTTTATTTAGAATAAAAGTTCTGACAAGCCTTCGTAGAATCTCAAAAAAATAAAAGACTTAGATAAATTATTTGTAAAGAATGCTTTAGGATTTATTTTCTTGTTTCATTATAATAATCTTTATGAAGTTCCAAATCCTTCATAAAAATTTTCATTTTCACAAGTTTTGACTAGTTGTGACACACAAAGACCAAAGAGTAAAACACTTAGACAAATTCTTGAGTATGAAGACCATTTTTAAAAAAACCACTAAGTATTTTTATTCCTTCCTAACTTATCCACTTCTATCTAATTCCAATATAACTTAAAAAACCCTTTTCTACTAAATATGAATCCTTGAACTAATATTTAGATGTCACTTTTCCATGGTGCTAAAAAATGGTCAGCATTTTTGGTGACCTTTATAGGTTGATTTCCTACTAAGTAGGAATCCAATATCCTTTGAAGAAATCCATTGGGCATGGATTTATAGAATATTTTATAACTCTTTATTTTTATAACATAACCCTACTATAAATTTCTTGGTGTAATACTGAATAACTGAACCAAGATTCACCTCTCAATAAAATAGAGAAATTAAGGAACAAGAAAAAATGTGAGAAAGCACCTAGAGGAAATAAAAAAAACTAGACTAATGTGTAACAACACTTGAAGGAAATAAAAGTAGCTCAATTAACCTAAAATAACCAATCAAAAGGCTATCTAAATAAATCCATTGACTGGCTCCAAAAAATAGATACCCTTTATTAATAACTTAGAATACTTTTCATGTTTGAGGGTAGCTAACCAAAGGTGGAGAAGGATTGGATGCTTAGTGTATTAGTGATATACTTATCTAAGAAAAAAAATCACTTACCCAATTGAGTTGACTATAAATTTATATATCTTAGAGTAGATAAGGAGGTTTCTTTTGGCTTTATTGATGTTCAATTTTGTGCTCTAGATTGAGCACAAATTATGATGGCTTCTCCTTATTAGCCTTCAACTGGGATAGGTAATTGATGGAGAATCCTCTTGTCAAGACAAATATTGATCAATCAGGGTGTCTCTCATAATTACATTAAGATTCTATATCATCTTACTAATTAGGATGCTCTTCTTGAAGCGCATGTGATTGACTTGGAAGCACATCTACTTCCACTTATTACTCATTTTTCTTGTGTTTATTCTTAAAGGGATGTTGGTTTAATGTCAAGGCTTGATAATAATTACTCTAGATAGTCCCAAAAGTAGTCTTATTTTATCTCTTCTTTTCTCTTTTCAAGTCCAATTTCTTCCTTCCAATATGAATTACAAATCAAGTCTTCCTCAAGAGGCTAAATTGGGCTATCTTGGAACTAAATTTGCGTTAGAGTTATTTGGAAGGAGTAAAATGTCACCTACATCCTAAACTATGATCCCTTAGATTGACTCAATAAGTTTTTCCAACTCTTTTTGGATATGATAAGTGATTCTCTAGGATTCAATCTATATTTCCTCTTCATCAAGATTAGACCCATGCCAACCAGAATATCCTTCATGTTCTTCCTCTATGCTGAATTTAAGCTCATATATCTAAGAAGGCACTTCATAATCTTTCACCTAAATGTAGCCTTGATCAAAGAAACTTATCCTCTCCATATTAAGATTATTTTCTTCCTCTCTATCTTTTCCCATTTGTTTATTATTATGCTTCTCTAGTTGATCATATTCATATTCTTCTAGAAGTAAGGTTGATTTATCTAATTTAGTGGCACAAATAGGGCTACCAATAATTATTTCCTCATCATATTCACTTGAAACACTTTTTTATTTATATGTATGATATTCACTTTCTCTTCATACAATGGGTCCTCTATTAAAAATAGAGATGGTGGGAGGTCAAGATTGTTCAACGTGAAATAAGAGTATAAGGAATTATGGGATACTCTTGAATTAGCTTTGGGATTGAAGAGGCACTCCTAAAACTTGGAAACTTCTTTGTTTTGGATTATACAACTTACTCCCTCTCTTTATTTTATATTGGCATATGAGGATTGGGTGAGAATCTTGAAAACTTCCTTGGTTGAGTATTTTGAGGGACTTGAGAAAGAATGGATGGATTTTTCACAAGCATAGAGTATTTTAACTAATGGGATCCTCTAAAACTTGGAAATCTAGTTGGTTTAGATTTTGTAACCATTCTATTTTCTTGTTTGGGAGTGGACTTACCAAGACTTGGCATCTTGAATTCAAGATGTCTAGTCTAGGAAGGTTGTCATGGTTGAGAAGATTAAGGCTCATGAGTGGGTGGATTTTCAAGGATAGGTCTATATTTATGGCATGTTACTAAAATTTTAGATTTAAGTTTGGATTTATGTAGCTTAAAATTCACTACTCTCCTTGCATATGCACATGTTGATTGGTCATGAGGTTTCCCACAAGGGAAACACCATTTAGATTTTGAGAGCATGTCAATAAACTAAGATAATTTAGGATCATGAGTATGCTGACTTGGAGCACATGGAGATAAATAGGATTGATTTTTATCACCAAATGACTAATATACATGCTAAAAATATTGATTGGAATACTGATGGTGAAGGGGAGGATAACACTCATGATAGGGAGGTGGAAAGTAGTTAAAATATCCCATTAACCTAGACATATAATAGGTATATCATAGATTTAAAATACTATAAATTTACTAGAACAAAAATTACACTAAAACCACTTAAATTTTTACCTGAGAAAAATGTTTAGGATGTTAAAACTAGCTTAAGTAGGCTTGGAGTCACCACTAGTGTTTGTAGAAACTACTTCTAAAGGATAATGTACTGAAGAACACACCAAAAAATCTCCAGTAGATGAATGGCATACCACTAGGTGTACCATAAACTATTATTGTGTATATTTTCACCCTGTGATGAGGTGTTTCATGTCTCCTTACCCAATTGACATAATGGGAAAACCCCAAGGTTATGGGTCACTTATGGTTGGAGTGAACCTCTAGAGAGGGATGACTTCCCTTGATGGATCACCTAAGACTAATGATAATTTTGTAACACTTACAAGGAAAAGGGAGAAGGTGTGAATAAAAACAAATAAACTAAAATCAAAATGGGTGATACACAAAAATAGTTTCTCTCCTCCACATACTTGAGATTGCACAGTGAAAACCTTAAGAGCTGTGACATACACAACTCAATCATGAATTTCTTAGCATCAATGTTTCATAGAGAGTTACAATCATCTATGAAAACATTATAATGAGAATAATTCATCACCATAATTAAAAATTCATAGACCATGAGATACATAGTCTATGGTGTGCAAAAGAGAGTTTACTTGTATAATGTGAAATGGAATTGGACACAATCAAAGGGAAAGAACACTTCACCATAAAGAGAGTCAATAATTCATAATATACACACAAAATTCAAGTCATTGATAGGGTAAAAAAAAAATTCATTACTTCAAAGGCATAAAAGTAAGGTATAAAGATAAAGGATGGGCCAATTTATACAACAATTTTTTCTAAAAAAGGGTCCCCTTGCAATAATAATTTTGCTTATTTAAATAGGAAAAATAATCAAATCTTGGGTCTAATTTGATCTTACCCAATATCAAGGTTATTAAATTTTTTATGATGATTAGGGAAGGGGGGTCAAGTTAGTGGGTATGCCCTTGAGATTGCTAAAGTCACACCTATATAACTGCCTATCATGTCCCTTCAAACCTATAGCTTGTCTTCAGCATGTGTATTCTCCACTCACCTCTATAATGAATAGGGCCTTATTTCATTACACACTCATCATTTTGATAGAATTTATGTTGAGTTTCACCATGATTTTCATGTCAGGCTACTCTAGCATTATTTCTATGAATAAATGTAGTTACCCAATCTACTCATGAATTTGATGTCTAAATGAGCATGACAAATTGTCAAATTTTTCTCAGTCAATACCAATGTAGATTCCAATAATATCATTAGTGTTAGAATCCATATACGAGTCAAAATTGGTCTCACTATGGGCCTTTTTTACTTATATGAGTGTATTCCTCCTTGGCACCCACGTACTTAGCATTTTTGAGAATCTTGGGCCTACTCTAGGTTTGCCAATTATCTTCTTTTTTATTGGGCTTTAAAGCCCTAGTCTCTACTAGGTCCACATGGTAGCTTCTCATTTATCTACCCCTTATTTGGGATCATTTGGATAAGATTTTTTGAGTGCCAGTTGGTGTTTTCCTTGTAATTAAGTTATATTTCATCATGCAAAAACATCTTGCTTTCCTGTTGCTCTGACATACTACTCTATTTTCATGAACTACCCCAAGGCTATAAAGTATTAGTATTATGATACATGTTGCCATCTTATTAACCTAATATCCCATTTATTTGACATTAAATCTAGGATATATAAAAATCTCTAAGAAATAATATGACATATGGCATCATCCCACTAACCCACTAGTCTAGAGGGTTTTGAACTTATATGGATGGTTTTAGGACTCCATGTTGTTAGGATTGTGACACATGGAATAATATCTCTAACCCACTTTCATAATACCTTGATGATGTTTATATCACCAAAAAACTTCATGAAAATTGACTAAGTGTTTAAAGGCATTCAAAAAGGGCTTGAGACCATCGGGAGATCAACACATGGCATAGAGCAACTTTTTCAAAATTGGATAAATGTCAAAAGTATTTTAAAAGAGGCATATATTGTTTAGAGACGTGAATTATTGTCATGTACTATCATTCAATTGGACCAAAGTCCTACTACAATTGAAAAACTAGGAAGTATTCAATAATTCACTAGGGGCCTATCAAATTTGATCTCTTCCCTCTTGAAGATGTCACTAAGAGATAAAAGAACCTTGGAATGGATAAGCATCAAATCACTCTCTTAAACCATCAGACAACTTTTGAATATAATGGATACCTCTTATTGAGTGAAAATGTGACATGTCTTTGGGCAAGTTTAAATATTCAATTAAGTGTTGAAACATATCCTCTTTGTGTATAAAGTGAGACATAGCCTAGTTTGGAACTTTTGTTCAAAACTTTTACTTTTAAAACTTTTATTTAAAATAAAAGTTCTAACTAACCTTCACAAAATCTATAATGAAGAAAAGAAAAATAAATTATTTGAAAATACTTCTTCTATCTTTCATTTTTATGTTTCTTCAAAATAATTATTTTGAAGACCCAAATCCTTCATAAAAATTATCATTTGCACATGTTATGATTAGTCGCAACATAAAAAGACCAAAGAGTAAAACACTTAAATTATTTCCTTAGTGTGAAGACCATTTTTTGAAAACCTATTAATTATTTTGATTCCTTTTGGATGTATCCACTTCTACTAAATTCCAAAAAAATGATTAACACCCTTTTTTATTGAATCTGAAGCTTTAAACTGAGATTTGGATGTTGCTCTTCCACGGTTACAAAAAATGATCAACAAGATTATTGAGTGATTAAATATCAAAGGTTTTATAAACCTAAACTAGACATATATATATACAACACACACACACACACACACACACACACACACACACACACACACACACACACACACACACACACACACACACACACACACACACACACACACACACACACACACACACACACACACACACACACACACACACACACACAATATTATTCTAGGTTGATCACTTGCATAGATTCATAAAATCCATGTTTACATCAATATTAGTTTGTTTGAGTTTCTAAAAACAATAATTTTCATCCATGAACGCATAAGTCATCTCCTAGATTGAGTTAAGATTGAAAGTAATAGGATATATTTTTGGTTTATTATGGAGGTCATTGCAATACTTTGATAAGTTAAGTGAGATTAGTTTTCTCCATGTTGAAGTAGTGTTCAATAATATACACTAGATTTCATGAAGGGAGAGAGAATGATTTCATTAGATATTCACCATTGTTTGTGGATTATGGTTGAATATTGATTGAGTATCAAAGAGTGATAGAAATTTATTAGGCAAAATTTCAAATCATTAATCCCACCTATATTAAATTTTGATGACTTCATATGTAGGCACTAGATCTTGGTCCATTTTTAATTAGTTAGTGAAAACTTTGTGCTTGCTTCAGATGGGCATCAAAAATTATTCTTCTCGCATGTAGGTCTCAAAATTTAGACCTCCCAATAATATCCCACAAATCTAAATCCTAATTCTTTCAAGGATCATAATCTAGTAAATACTCATATAGGTCTTAAATATAACCTACTCTCTTGATAAGCCTCAGATATCTTTACTTGTTGTAATAGGCTTCGAGCCTCAACAACTACTATTACAAGTCTTAGATTATTTTGATTGATTGGGTGTTAAAATATTTAATATTTCCCCATACCTAACCACTGATAAAAATCATTAGATCATGAAAATTCCCTAAACCATTTAAATATACATAACAACATTTAATACATATTTTTTTAATTTGTAATATTTTGGGAACCATTTAAAATGAGAGGTAAAAATTTGGTAGTGAAGAACTCAGTAGAAAAATAATAGAAAGAGAAAAAAGGTAGAATAGAATGAGAGAGAAGTAGAAGATACACAACATCAACCTATGTGGGAAAATAGAATAGTCAAAGTACAATATAATGATATTATTGTGAGAAAAAATAGTGTGCATCATAGATTAAAATGAAGATATCAATAATAGTCAATAAGAATAAGGAAGACAGAGCTTTGAAAGTAATCAGGATCTAGATTTCATAACAATAGTAATAAATAGAATATTTTTTTAGAGTTTTGTAAGAAAATTGTATACAATATTATCTATTCAAAAAGGTTGTTTGAAATCATTAGTTTATAATATTCTAATTTTTTAATTCAACATAATATATCTATTTATGATTTCACATGAACTTTTGTATACCATCGTAGAGAAATAATGCACACCCTATTTTTTTAATTTTTAAGTTTGTTGGTTAGTGAGTAAGTTGCCTTGTTCTTTAGATCTAGAAATATGTAGTAGTTACACCTTTAGGGTGATTAGTTTATCTTTTTCTTAGGTAGTTTTATAGATACCCTTTTGGAATTAGTTTCCAAAAAATAGTATCATATCCAAAAGGTTTTTAATGCATGTTGAACATGATATCCAGTAGAAATAATTTTTGGTATCAGCCCATAATGTTTTATGGTAAGAACTATGATGTATGGTGTATTAATATGAAGATTGTTGTCTACTCTCAAGAGTTATGGGAACTTATAGAAGCTAGCTATACTAAGGTTAAAAATTTGGAAACATTTAATGACCTTACCAAGAACAAATAATTTTTTTGAAATAAAATATAAATAAATATTGAAAGGCTCCAAGCTACATTCAAATGTCATTGTATGATTCAATCTTTCCATGAATAATAGCAGTTGCCCATTCTAAGCAAACGTGGGACATTTTTAAAAATGCTTATTAAGGTATTGACAAGGTGAAATTAGTCAATTTATAGCAATTAAGAAGGGATTTTGAGACCTAATAATGAAGGAATTATAATATCAATGACTTATTCATAATCAAATTAAGATAAATTGATATGTAATTAAAGATCATAGCATCAGAGAGAAGGTGTTGATTATCCTCACAATTAGGTTTGATCCAATTCTATTTTAAATTGAAGAGTCTAAATACTTGATAGAAATTAGGGTTGATGAGTTGATGGGGTCTTTACAAACCCATGAAAAATTATTGAATAGGTTATCCATCTCTTTTAATGAAAAAGAATTCAAGTCAAATGTGAATGTGAGGTGGGGGGAGCATCAAACAATAGAGATAGAGGAATAAATTGAAATATCCAAATAGGTGGAAGACAAAATCATCAATAATCACTTGGAAGAAGAAGAGGAAGAAGTATCATCACTTCAATAAGTAGTTCTACACAAAGGTATGATAAGTCTAATGTACAATGCTATTATTCCAAGAAGTAGCGACATTATGCTAGTGAATGTAGAAATAAAGAATATGATTTGAATTGGAAAAAATCAAATTTATCTAAGTAAAAAGAGTTTTAAAGTGATATGAGTGGGAATTGGGGAATATTTTTTATAACTTACAATATTTTTAAGCAAAGTAATAGAGAAATATGGTATTTTTGATAGTAGTCGTAACATCCACATGAGTGAGAGTAAAGAGATGTTCAATAGCATTGATTAATAAATAAAATTAGAAGTGAGGATGGAAAATAATGATAAGGTAAAATTTATGGGAAAAGGAAGCATCTCTATCTACACCAAGCAAGGTGACCAAAAAAAACTTAATATGTTTATTATGTGCTAAGGTTGAAGCACAACCTAATAAACATTAGAAAACTTGTCCAAAAGGGGTATACGGTGAGTTTTGAAGAAAGAGAGTGCATCATTTATCATATAATTGAAATAAATAGTTATATTTAGTATTCAAGATGATAATTAATATAATTTTTCCTTTGAGGATAAAAAGTGAGTTAGCATCAAAATTTAAAATAGTGTTAGTGGATGAGGCTACTTTTTAGAATCTTGGGTATGGACATTTGAGTTATGGCAAGTTGAATATTATTCACAAGAATAAAATGGTGATATAAATACCCTTAATAGAACATAAAAACAAAGTTTATAAAGGCTAATTATTAGGTAAGCATCATACAAGTGCCTTTATCATGGGTAAGTCATGGAGAGCTAGGGATTCTCCTTAGCTAATATATTTAGATTTTTGTGGTCACATGAAGACCCCATCTTTATCAAAGAATGAGTATTTTATTAAATTAATAGATGACTTAATTATAAATATGTGGGTTTACTTTCTAAATGATAAATAAATAAAAATTAAATCTTCAAGTAGTTTAAGGCCATGGTTAAGAATAGAGTGGCCATTACATAAAGATTTCAAGAATTAACAGAGGGGGAGAATGTATTAAAAATAATTTTATGAAATTTTTCAAGGATAATGAAACTAAGAATAAATTTATAATGGAGTATAAACTATAAAAAAAATGGTATGGCCAAGAGGAAGAACAAAACCATTTTAAATATGGAAAGAAGCATGTTAAAAGCCAAAAGATTGTCCAATGAGTTTTGGGTTGAAGATATAGGAACAATAATATACTTGATCAATAGTTTTCATACTAAGAGTGTTAGGGATGTGATCCCTCAATAATCATGTAACAATTATAAACCAAGTGTTGGACACCTTAGAATGTTTGTATGTGTGGCATATGCACATATGCCCAAGCAACGAATATAAAAGTTGGATGAAAAAATATAAAAATGTATTTTAATTGGATATAGTGAGCAATCAAAATCTTACCAGTTATACAATATGGTCACCAAGAAGTTAATAATCAACTAAGATGTTCATTTTATAGATAATTTAACATGGGTTCATAAACAAAAAGAGAAACAAGTGCAAACAAGGGTTAATTGACCCTTTCTTGAAACTAAACCAACAAGTGGTACATCCATTCAACACCAAGTTAGAGCCATATTTCATAAATGGATGATTCATGTAGTAGTTATTGATGTGGGTTTTATGAACACCTCAAAAATTTTAAATAAGGTAACCTCTAACATTTTTGGATCTTTTTGGAACAGGGTTCCACACTAGGGCACTATTTATAGGCATTTGGTTAAAAAAATTAGGTGGTGGAAAAGCAGGTCGAGCCTATGGGTTGTTTAACCAAGTTTGTGGATGGATGCTAAATTATAAAAAATGGTAATCACTAGGTGAGTTAAATGGGTGGATAACTATTCTATGGTGGATAGTTCTCAAAGAAACTAAAAATGGGAGTGAAGGGTAAGGGAAAAAAAGGTTTTGTGTCTTTAAAAAGGTAACTTCTAAGGTCTTTATTTTGTGGACAAGGATCTCCAAAACCACTGTCTATTATGTATAAATTTTTTACACTCATGAGAAAACATGATTAGCAGTCTGGGATAAAAATTATAGGATGCTCAAATATCTCAGCTAAAGGTTTCTCTTCTTAGAGATGTTATTGCACACCTTTGTGTAATAGATTACATTTAGGACCAAGAAGTTATCTATTGTAGTTATGGCTCACACCTAGAGGACTATATCAAAAGAGATACTTATACACACCTTAGATTATCAATTCAACTTCTACTATCTAAATCAATGAAACTTATCAATCCTTAATTGATGTGCCACATATAAAACTAATATTCATTAATAAAACAATCAAATTTATCTATAACATTAACAAACTTCAAAATTATTGAACTTATATAGACTAAGAAACTTCAAATTCATTAAAATAGAGAGGGAAGAAGAAAGAACAAACATAGTTGCATGACATTCAATTTATTGATCTCTTATTATATATTCATCCAAAACTTTGACCATTTGAAGAGAGGGTTATACATGTATATAAATGACTTGGGGAAAGGGTCACCTCATCATATAAGTTTAAAAAACTTTGATTACATCTTAAAAGACTATGATAAGTATCAGTTACATATTATAGCTTATAGATAATTTAGACACGCAACATGTACATGCTAATAAAAAATGATTTATTTAATTACAATATGGATGCAACTATGACTTGACTATTTTTTTATAACCATTATATGCAAAATTGTACAAAATTATCCTTTTATCTTTGGGTTAAATTGGCTCTTGCTTGATGTTTGTCAAAATTGTCATTGTAATTGTAGTTGTGCTTGTGTTTGATGATTCGGTAATTAGATCTATGCTTAGTAATGCACTTATTGATTAAATTGGAGTTATAATCAAAGTGAAGTGTGAGGTGTCATTAATGTAGCTATTTTGCTGACACTATAGGTGGGTTATGTGAAGTAGAATTGGTAGGTGGCACTAACATTATTTTATTCTTGGCATATAAATCTTGGTAATACTTATATGCCTTAGCATGTTGTGTGTGAATTAGGTTCATGTAAAGAATATGTGGCCTAGTCACCCTACCTATTTATTTCATCAATCTAGTTTCTCTATCTTGGTGTCTCTAAAGCCAACCTAGAAGACTTCTACCTTTGTTGCCTTTTTCATTGTTACACTCAACTTGGATTAAATATCATCCATGCTCAGTCTTTATAGACTCTATTTGAATATATTAGATACTTATTGAATCATTTGGTCAAAAGTAGCTCAAGTTACTAGTTTCCCTGTATTGTCCTAGATTGTTGTCAATTCAATCTTGGTCAAAAATTGCTTTGCCTACTTTTATTGTTCAGACAGTTTGTTTACTAGAGCTTAAAAGTATGATACCTAATCTCATTTTTCATATGTTCTTATTAGAGATATATTCAATGTATTTTATGCCTCTAGAGGGGTCATCAGGTCTAGGTGGCTAAATGAATTATTAGTGGTGTACAATATTAAGAAATTCAACTTATTTTCATCTTCTCTAAAAAGCTTAAGCATTCTAGTTATGGAATTTACATGTGGAGCCAAATTAACTCTTAAATAATGAATTAAATCCAAAATCTCATATAGCTTAAGTGTTACATTTTTCACATCATGTTTTATACCATGAGGGACATGTATTACCTATTGTTACTCTCTAAGAGTTTCTAACTCTTCTTTAAGCTCTTATCTAGCCACCTTTATTCTCTAATGTATAACCAAAATTGCTTTAGTATGGGTCTCCATATAGCACTTGAGGTCCTCAATGTATGGGGACTGATGCTTTGAAGGGGAATAAACCTCTTCCCTTTCCTCCAAGATCAAACTCCTACCAAAACCATACTCAATATTCCTCTTTTTTATTGACTACACTGATGTTGTAGCCTTATCAAATAATGAGCTCACCATTGGAATTTCAATGATATTCATATTGGGCCTCGTATAGGCTGAAGCTCCTAACTCCTTGGCCTAGTTTGAAAGAGTGAAATTTGAAGGATGTAATGGCTAAGCTTCTACTTTGACATGCTCTTTAGGCTTAGGATCATTTTTAGAGGAAGGCTTGGTCATTAAGGGTGAAATTATTTTATACCAATCTATATTTCCAAATTATGGCATTGGGTGCACAACATAGACGAGTTTCTTTCTTAGAGCCCTCTTGGTTGTCACTACTATGGTTGTGGAGATTGGTGTTGAAAAAGGCAGAGGTGAACCTAATTAGGTAGAGGAAGCAAAAGTTTTGGTGATGGATTTATTGATAGTTGGGATGGAAATAGATATGGTTTTAGGGATAGACACTGAAGGAATAGAAACTATAGTAGTGGAGGCTAAAGAAAGTAAAGTGGCACTAGGTAGAATAGTAGATGGGTGCATAAAAAAGAGAGTGAAAGAAAGTTATTGAATATGAATAAAAGTGGAAATAATTGGAGCATGTGTGGGATAAACAACTATTAATTACATCAAAGGAAAAAGGCCTAAGAGGGTTATGAAAAGAGGACCCTTACTAGATGACTCACAGTGAGAGGTGACTTAACTTTTAGTGCTTACAATATTAAGACCTTTTCTTGATGTAACTATTCCTCATCCACCTCTTATGTTGTTCTCCTTATATTTAATGTTTTACCTCCTTGAGTTCTTATGTGGGTAGGGTTTGTGGTTTATTCCCCTTTGGTTTCCTCTAATAACATCTTATTATCCTCCCAATTTGTGGAGTAGTCATCTATTTGGGAAGAGAAGGGGTAATCATGTTGGATGTTAGGGATATTTAATCCATTATTTATTTATCATCTAAATAATCAAAGAAAATTATCTCTATGTATTCCCCTCATGTGTTGTCCATTCCTTGAGTTCACTCCTTTACTAGTTCCTATTTAACCTTCCTCAATTCAACAATTGATGCTTGAACTAGAAGAGTATGTTCCTTTTTCTCTTATCTAGGGGAGATAATTTATTCTTATTCTTCTTATTCCTATCCTCTAATGAGTGATGCCTCACCTTTAAATTATTCTTTCTCTTGTGGTTGGTCTTGATGCATGAGTGAACCTTGGGGATCTTGTCCCTCTTTTATTGGTTGTGGATATGGCCAACCACTCTAAAAGTCAAAAGATATCCATCCTCTTGATGGTATTGAGATCCTAAATTTTGCCTCACTGATTATGAAAGAGCATTCATCTTGTATTACCCTAAATAGGTCCTCACTCAAGCCTATTTTTACTACTCTTTATTTCACCTCTTCATCATCCTTAGCATTTAGAAATAAAAAATCATGATCAAATGGCTTATGTTTATATGTGAGGCTAAGGGTGTGAATCTTCTACTAAACTTTCCCATGGGGGTACCAGTCTCTATAGGAAAGAGTTGTCAATGCATATTATTTATTAGAACTTATAGCTTCTCTAAATTACCTCTATATGGTTTAATGCATCCTCCCAATAGTGATGTGGAAGCCATGGAATGTATATTTTTATTCTTTGTCAACTCCTCATCGATACCATTCCATATCTAGTAGGCAATATCCTTTTTAGCTACCTTATCTGGAAAAAACTTAGGTAGTTAAAGAGGATATAACTTATGGCTAGAAACCATGATTATAGTGTAGTTAGGATAGAGCTAGTAGTCTCCCAAATTATTTGTAAGAATTTTAGTGATACTAGGTAAAATATTAGACAAAGGCTGACCATGAATGACCATCCATACCTGAGGGAAGAGATCCTATTCAATCTTAGTGATGTTCCTAACATATTAATATATGTGCACAAAATAATAATAATCACAAATTTGAATTTTTATGACATCTGGGTTGGGATCCCTTATAACTCCATTTTTGATTTATACCATCCCAATGACTACATCTAATAGATAGGATATAATATAGAAATTTTCCCCACATGGCATCCTATCTTTGTGTAAAATTTTCTCTTGTAGGTGAGTGATAATTACTTCACCCAAAGCATAGGTACACTTTGAGGTACCGAGAAAGTCTAATAGGGGAACCCATTCTAGATGAATTAAGTGGATGCTTGCATAGACAAAAAGTTGATTCAATAGTGCCATGCCAATTTAGATCCCCATTCTAAATTAGGTTATGGGAATAAAATTCTTGACATATTTATTTATAGTATGGGAGAAGCCACCTTGCTAGTGCTCACTCCACACTGTTGGCCTTTTTCTAGGTAACTATAGTATGAAAATAAAATGAAACATCTAGAATAAGGAGACTCAAATACTTGTTGAATGCATCCCCTAAGATGTACATGATGACTATGTTATTGTCAATGTAGTGGAAGTAGTCTTCATTTTTTGTTCATCCCTTAAATAAGAGGACTCATATCAACTCCATATATGGCATAACCTATGACTTAGAAGCTATGTAATATAGGGCATGTCACTTGAATGAAAGTAGGTCTTTTACTAACTATTTATCCTTAGTTGAAATGTAATTTTCTAATGTAAAGGAATCCACTTTCTCTACAGCTTCCCATAAGGTCAAATAATTGAGATAGTGACCATAAAATATAGTGACATCAAAAATTATGTCTAAATACTTAGTATAATCCTTGATGGAGAACTTGAAGGGTGTCGAGTCTCATTTGTATGATCTGGATGATGAGTTCATGTCTATTTAATGGACATTGGTACACTCCAAGGTTTTTAAAATGGCATGTACTAAATGGAATTATGTGAATTGAAAATCATCCTAGTCATATCTAGGGATTTTAATATTGTTGAAGGCTAAAATTTACTCAAGATATTAAAAATAGAATGAGATGAACCTGGATAGGGGATCGATGTTAATTTATTTTTTCATTCATTTATAGTTCATACACCATTAATTATCAATGTATACGAGCTCATCACCTTCAATCAATTCAAATTTGACCACCTAGTCCTAGTGTACATACCATGTAGGATGTCTTTTCATTTAGGGTATCACAGTGTTTCCTTTTCCCTTTTACAATTTATCATTGTGTATTCATGTTAATGGAAGTCAAACTTTGCCTTCATGCCCAAAAAACCCCATCAAGTAAAACATTCTTTAGAGAAATTCATTTCAAAAGATTTTATCCTAGATTATCTGAAGCAATAGTTGTTGAAGACTAAGTACTCTTCATAAAGATTATGGTTTGGGTAGAAGTATTTTCATAGAAAGTTCTCAAAGTGAAGCTTCCAAACAAAAGTTATAAAAATAAAGCTTCCAAAGAGAAAATTCGCAAAGAGAAACCTTATGAAGCAAAACTCTTGAAGTGAAAGTTTATGATGAAAAGTATCTAAAATGAATCTCATGAAGAGAAAGTTCCTAAATAAAAGCTTATAAAGACCAAAATTAGCCAAAGGAAAACCTTCCAAAGTGAAACTTTATTGATCGAGATGAAGTTTTTGAATGAAATTTCTTGAAGAGAAAGATTCTGATGAGAATCTTTTCAAATCAAAGCTTCCAAAGACCAAAGTTGTCAACCAAAAATTTTCCAAATTAAAATTTTTCAAAGAGAAACTTACCAAAGAAATTTTTTTCGAAGAAATACTTTTTGAAATAAGCTAATTTGAATACCTACCATGCAAAATAATTTTTCCTAAATTTTTGTTGATAGATTAGTTTGAACAAATCCTTTCAAATGGAAATAGGTATACACCATCATGATTTAATGTTCAAAAAACTAAGTTTATATAGAAAATGATAATCCTCATAACCATCAAAAACATGTAAATACCTAGATAAAATATTCATACTCCCTACAAACAAATGGGGTACCCACTTTTCAAAGAAAATTAAAGGGTGGGGTGTGTTAAATATAACAAAAGGTGACTCACAAGGGTGAATACTCCCAAGTATATAATCCTAATTTCAACCATAAAATCATACCAAAATAAATTATTAAATCAAAAATGAAAAGATACTCTTAATAATCTTATGAAACATACTAACTTTAATTATACCTTGGATCTATGTGTGGAAAGTGATGTTATTTATCTCTTGTCTTAGGGTTTTAGGCAAAGGCATTAGGTTTAGTTGTACATTTCATTTTGATTGGGCATTAGCTGCATAGACATTGGAGAGATTGGGCATTGCTCTACTACCAACCAAGCATCCATATCCCTGACAGAGATACATTTGATCACCTATTCCTCCTTCATATTTTTCATGATGCATGATACATTGATCTTATTTCATCATGTATTATTTGAATCCATTTTTTATTTTATTTTAGACTATTGGATTATGCCTTCTATTTTTTAACTTTTCTCTTTTTTTTCTTTATGAATGAAAGAGGGTAGAAGGTGACTACTATGAGTTTGTCTTAGTAAATCTTGAGTTTAATCAAAATTTCCCTATCAAAATTTTCCCATGTCAATGGTTATTACCTTAAACAAGTATTAAAATTTTGTGTACATTTGACCCAAATGGATAAGGAGAGATTTTTCTAAATATGCATAGGATTGTGGGAATAACTTTCTCATACCTGATGAAATAATTAACTTTAGGACATGTTTATGGATAACTCTCTCATTACTTACCTAGATTAAGAATTTTGAATTTCAATATGCAACACCTGTTCATTTAAGTTGTATTCAAAACACCTCAAATTATCATTTGATTATACTATGATTGACCAAACTCAAACTACCATGAAATCAAAAGAAAATTATCCTAAAAAGTAGGAAAACTAATGAAAGTAAAAGAGCTAAACTAGACAACATGAACTACTCTAATAAATTGAAAGGAATAAAAGTAAGAAAATAACTAATGAAGTAAATCTAACCTACTCTTACCTCTACTAGGACATATTTTGTTACTTAGAGACCTCTCTATATGGGGTAACTATGAAGTAATGCTTCAAAAATTATCCATTAACTAGATATGTCAAATCATCACCTTAAAGATATTTTAAGTGGAATATATTATTACCCAAGATCTGAAAATTTTGATATGGTCCTATCCACAATGGAGTAAACTTGTCATCCATTATTTTGTTCTCATGGGCTTTGTCCCATAGCAGTACCAAGTTAGAGATCCTCTATGATTTAAATTTTTCTCTCTTGTCAAACCATCTCTTGACGACATCTTGATCTTTGATAAAGTTTTGAAATGATTTATCCAAAGAGTCTTCCATTTCAATGATATCCAATAACCTGGACTCTGTTTGTCACTGGGCTCCATGTATTCTTTCGTAAACTAGTATGTTAGAAATTTCAACATGATTGGGAATACTCATTATTTCCCATAAACTAGTAGATATGGAGAGGATTTAAAGGCCTATTTATACCTATTATAGTCTACCTAGAGTGCATATTTTATTAGGATATGTCACTCCCTAGGCTAATCTATAGCTAACTTATTGATAGCATCTATGAGGTTCTTGTTGGTTGACTCTACCAATTTGTTCCCTTACAGGGAGAGATTGGAGGATGATCAAATTATAATTTGATTATCATGGGCCCATTAAATAAACTCAACCAATTGAAATGTTGTCCCATTATCACAAACCAAAAATATAGGTGTACCAAACCTAGTTGTGATATGCTCTTCAAAAAAATTGATCGTGTGTTAGGCTCTCAAGTTATTGGTGATTATTGCCTCAATACATCTAGTATAATAATATATAGAAGTGAGCACAAACTTATGTCCAATTGAGTAATTTTGTTTTATAACACTAATAAAATTCAATCCCCGCTAGGTGATAAACCTACCTTTAATTATAGGCTATAGCAGCACTATTGCATGTACCTCTCTTTTTGCTAAAACTTGGCATTCATGGCATGTCCTCACATGGAAGTGAGCATCCTTAAAAATTGATGGCCAATATTAACCCATTTTGAGTATTTTATGGGCTATAGTATTACCATATGGATGGTCATTTCTAATCTTTTGATGTAAATTATCTAATATTTCTTGAACTTCTCTACATCACACACATCTTAAATAGATTCCTTCATAATTCTTCTTATAAAGGAATACTTTCTTGATCATATAATGAGAAACATTTAGCCTTAAATCTCTATTTTGATCTCTCTTTAGTTATTTAGGGAATGTTATAGTGAGTAGGAACCTAATAATACCTAAATACCAATCTTCTTTGGAAACTTATGTTTGACATACCTCTTCGATGGTGATGCACGAGACTAGTTCAGTCATAAATTAAATAATTACTTGTCCTATGATGATCTTGTTAGGTTTAATTTAAATATCAAATTCTTATAATTTTACCATCCATTTACCTCTATGCTCCCCCAATTCATTCTATCCCAGCATAAGCTTGACAATAGGATCTAGCACTATGGCAATGGTCTTATTTTAGAGGATGTAGTTTCTAAACTTCTTAACCACCTTGACTAGAGTAAATATTTGTTTATCAATTATGTAATACTTGAGCTCTGCATATTTCAATTTCATGCTTATAAATTTAATAGGATGCTCATTTTCTTCCCTTTTTTGCATAAGTATAGTAGTAATAGTATGTTCTAAGATGAATGAGTACAAGAAAAAGTCTTTAGTGATATTTGGGCTTACCAGCACTAGGGCTTGTGAAATAGCCTTCTTTATATATTGAAAAGTCTTCTTAGATTTAGGTTTCCAATCCACCCTGGAATTCTATTTGAGCATTTCATTTAGCGGTCTAGCAAACTCTGCAAATCCTAATATAAATTTCTTTATGAAATTTATCTTTCTAAAGAAGGATTTGAGCTCCTTCTTACTATTTGAAAACATTAATTTTTAAATTCCTTGTATCCTCCTTGGGTCAATATTGATCCCATATTTGGTAATAATGTGGCCTAGAAACTTGCCTTTATTAATGTCAAATATACTCTTCTTAGGTTTAAGTGATACCCCAAAGTTCCTAAACATTTCAAAAATGGACTAAAGGTGGTCAATATGATCAACTCTATTTTTATATAAAATAGTGAGATTGTCCATGTATATAATTATGCACTTACCTATCAATCCCTAGAATGCATAATCCATTACTCTCTAAAAAGTATCTCTAATGTTGATCAGCCCAAATGACATTCACTTATATGAATATGTTCCCCATTTTGTATTAAATGGTGTTTTCATCCTATCCTCTAATTTGACTAGTATTTGATTATAACCTAAAAATCCATCTAAGAAAGACATCATTTTAAACCCACTCATATTTTGTATTACCTCATCTAAGGAGGGAAAGGATAATTTTCCTTTAAATATTTTTTTATATTCTTGAATTTGATGCACAGGTTGATCTTGACATATTTTTCCTAACCAAAACTAGATTAGCTACCCAAGTCAAATGCCTGATAGGAAAAACTATCACAACACTTAGTAACTTTTCTACTTTTTATAAATTAATGGTTCTAAGATAGGATTAACAAACCTTTTCCTTTTCCTAAATGGTTTATGATCAAGTTTGAGTGGAATCATATGGGTGATGACTCTAGGATTGAATATCCTTAAGTCATCATAAGACCATGCAATTACATATATATATATATACCTGATAATTAGTTCATTAAACTTTTGCCTTTCTTTATTTGTGTATCTTAAGCTAATATTGATAAAGTGTGTGTTCCTTTCATCACCTACATTTTTTTATTTGAATTAAAATTCATTAACCTTAAGATACTTTTGGGATTGTGATTGAGTATACCTATCAAAGGTCCTTTCCAAGGCAACCATTCCTAATGGGAGGTGATTCTCCTTTAGTTGGATGACATCTTCTTCATCCAATTATTCATGGCACTTATGGTTTCTATCCTCATCATCAATTATTTAAGGTTTAAATTGTCCTAAATTTGGAAAAATTTGAACAATTTTTTGTATTGAAGGACAAGGTGCCAATTTAATGGAGAACTTTTGGATTTTTTACTCTTGTAAGGGTGCCAAATTCACTACTAAAGTAGTTACTAAATCAAAAGTTCCATTTTGTTCTCTCAAGATAGCCACTATGTTGAAATCTTGAAATGATTCAATTATATCCCAATATCTATGATTATATTTCTTAAAATATGATAACTTACATTAATATTTATTTTTGACCTAGTTAATAACAAATTTAGAATCCCCGTATACCAGTAGTTATTTTACATTATTTTTTAGGGGAAACTCTAATCCCAAAATTAAGGCCTCATATTTTGTTATGTTGTTAGTGCATGGGAATTAGATCTTGTATGTTACTAAGAGATTCTTCCCTTTTAGATTGACCAGATCGATATTGATGCCTAATGTTTGCTTGGATCTTGCTCCATCAAAATGAAGAGTCCATATTTGGGAAGATCCTCAAATTTATTATATTGATTCAAGTTTTATTGTAAATATATAAATTATAAGACTAGGAGATTTATAACTTACCTCTTTATTGGTATTAATGTACTTCATAATAGGATGCTTCATCCTTGGCTCTTGGTCAATCTTGATTTGGTTGGCTATGCCTCTCCAAGGTAGCCAAATATATAAAAAAATTATGGATAGATATCTATTTAACATTTTTGAATAATATTTACTCAAAAATAACCCATAGCCTTTAGGAATCTCCACTACCAAGATGTTGATAGTCATTTGTACTCTAGGTTCAGAGATAGCTTGAATTCTCACATCATTAAGCTCTCCTAATATAGGCACTATTATCTTATCTAGATATGATAAGTCCTTTTGGATGTATTTGGTGTTAAACCAAGATTATGATAAATGTAATTTAGCATTACCATTGATAAATCTCTAGAATTTACTAAGAAATTATGTATATTCTTTCTAAATATTTGAATGGTCAGCAAGAAAGGGGGAACTTTATGCTTGTTCTTGTATATAACATTCATTTTAGTTGTCTTAGATGTTTATATAGTATACTTACTTGTGATGAACTTCCATAATATCTCCTTTTGTTCAATGATTTGTGATAGTTCATGAAGAGTGATTTTGGCCTCAGTTTTCTTTATATCCTTGATAATATTATATCCTCCTTTATTATATTCCTCTCTATATGGATGTTAATCATTCCATTTAGGGGGAGAAATATTATTATAAGATTTCAGATTTGGAGGGATAAATATATTATTAGGAGTAGAAGTAGTGAAAGGCTACCTATTCCTCAAATTATAATTGTTCTTCTTGAACTACTAGAATGCTTGCACTTCATCCAAATTATCCTCCAAAATATTGTCATCTTCATTAGGGAAGGAAGACTCATAGGTATAAAATACCATAACTAAACTTGAAGGGCCAAATTCATTATGGAGATATGAAGGATTCATCATTTGATCTTGTTTAATCATTTATCTCTGGAAGATTTGAAAATTTGCACAAAACTCTATACAATCTAACTCTCCATGTTGTGATGTGTTATGGACCTTACATCACTTGGGAATTTTTTTTTCCATGATACTAATTTCTAAATTATTAGACTTTTGTTTTTTCGCATTGTTAGTATGCCTATTTAAAGGCCTGTTATATCTTAGAAATCTAGGATTCTGGTTATAATTCTGAATATTGGTATTATCCATCATCTTTTGCATATTCAAGAAATTGTTGTTCAAATTTTGGACCATTATTTGTATATAATCTAATTCAAATTTATTATAATAATAACCTTGAGCAAATATTTCATTTGTCTGAGCCTAATTTTGATTTTGTTGGCGGCCACTCTTTTGTGTTTGATTATTCAAGAAATCATAATTTTGATTTGATGTATGCTACATTATGGGAAGCAGAGAGTAAAATTGATTTTGATTGAATATGGGGGAGTTTTGATTCACACATGAAATTTTATTCAAGTATTTAAGTCCATTATTTAATTCTTGGCCTCTTAGATTATGAGGGCTAAGCTATGGATTGATCTACTTGTCAATGTTAATAGCTTCCTAAAATTCCAAAACTAGAGTATTGGTAGTGGTAACTCTTCACAAGAATAATATAGTAATAGGATACAAGGCATTCTTTTATATCTCAAGAATTGTATTCTCCTATGGCTTATACATGATGCTCAATCGAGTGTACATATTCTTGAATCTATCACTAAAGTCTCAGATTGACTCACTAGGTTCCCTCTTCATGTTGGTAAATAACCGATATACCAAACTTGGGTTAGTTACTTGTATAAATTTTTAAAGGAACATATTTTATCACTTGTTTCATGAGGTTATGAGATTTTCCTACAAATTGAGATACCAATTATAAGAATAATATTATAGAGTAATTTGGAAAAGCCTACATGCAACATCTTCATGTATGACATTCATTAACATCAAGATATCCTTGAAAGATTTGATATGTTCTTTTGTCACCCTCCTACTTGATGGGGAGAAGGTGGGTAAATACTTTTATAAATTCCTTGGTATATCATGTTGGTCCCTAGGGATGGTAATAGCTAATCTGATTAACCAAGGTTGAGCCAAAAAAGATTGATAAGTGGGATGTTTCTTACTAGAGAAGGTGTTCAGTCTCAACGTATCTCAAGGATGATAGGTATAGGTCTAGGCCTCCTAGAATTTGACAATGGTGAAACCAAATATATGGCTTGGGATATAGACATTGTTAATCTCTTGGGTGTCTCTATAATTACTAACCCCTATTTATTGGGAAAACACACAAGTTTTCCTTCCTTATAACACCTTCTTTTTCTTCCTCTATTGATGTGGGTTTTATGCACACCTCAAAAAGTTTAAATGAGGTAGCCTCTAACCTTTGAGATCTTTATGGAATAGGGTTATACTCTAGGGAATGAGTTATAGGTATGTGGTTAAAAAATAGGTGGTAGAATAGCATATTGAGCCTATGGGTTGTTTAACTAGGTTGTAAATAGATGCATGGATTTTAAAAATGGTAGTTACTAGGTGATTTGGATTGGTGGAGAACTATTCTATAGTGGGTAGATCTCAAAGAAACTAAAAAAGGGAAGGGTAAGGTAAAAAAGAAGGTTTTATGTCTTTGAAAAGGTAACTTCTAAGGATGTCTATTTGGTGGATAAGGATCTCCAAAACCAATGTTTTTTATTTATAGATTTTGTGCACTCATGAACAAACATGGTTACAGGGCTAGGATAAAAAATATAGGATGCTTAATGATCTTAGCTAAAGTTTGTTCTTCTTAGGGTTGTTATTTCACACATTTATGTAAGAGATTATAGTTAGGAACAAGAAGTTATCTAAGGTAGTTATGGCTCATACCTAGAAGATATCAAAAGAGATACTTCTACACACCTTAGATTAACAATTCAACTTGTACTAAATATATAAATTAATGAAACCTATCAATCCTCAATTGTTATTACACATCTAAGACTAATATTCATTAATAAAATAATTAGATTCATCAGTATATTAGCACACTTCAAATTTTTTTAATCAATACAAACTAAGAAACTTCAAATTCATTAAGACAAAGAGGGAAGAATAAAGAACAGACATAGTTTCATGGTAATCAATTTATTTATATATTCCTATATATTCATCCAAAACTTTGACCCTTTGAAAAGAGGGTTCTACATGTATATAAATAACTTGAGGAAGGGGTCGCCTTATTCTCCAAGTTTAGAAAACTTTGATTACATCTTAAAAGACTATATGATAAGTCTGAATTACATCTTATAAATTATAAATACTTTATAAATGCAACATGTGATGATAGAAAAAATGAATTAGTTAATTAGAATATGGATGAAACATTGACTTGATTGTTTGTTTATAACTGCTACATTCAAAAATGTACAAAATTAGCCTTTTATTTTTGGGTTAAATTATTCTTTCTTGATGTTTCTCAAAATTGTCATTAGAGTTATAGTTATGATTGTGCTTAATGACATGGTAACTAGAGATATGTTTGGTGATGCACTCATTGATTGAACTAGAGTCGTAATTGGAGTTGAAGTGTGAGGTGGCATTGATGTAGTTATTATTGTTGGCATTGTAGGTAGGGTTTATGCATCATAACTAGTAGGTGGAACTGATGCTAATTTCTTCTTAGCATCTAACTCTTGGTGTTTCAGAGAATTTTAGCTTATATTCTAAGGAAGGAAGAAGAAAAAAACTAGATATGAGTATGGTAGAAAAACCTATTTGGTTATGTGTATATTAAATTAGATGATTGTAGAGATCTCCTCTTTGGCTTGGGAGGAATGACCTTACCAGTGGTTGATTAGATGAATGGCTAATGAGGATTGATGATAGACTCATTGATGGAATCTAGTAAAAATTTGGTAGAATAATGGTACTTGGATATTGATCGATGGATGAAAACACTTCAGCTCCTTGTCATGATGGCTAGATTACTAGATTTGCTAGAACACCTATAAAAAAAACTTTGGATACAAAATATCTTAATAGTTTTTAGATCCATTTTAACCTCATATTCTTATCTTCTTATAGGCAAAGAAGGAGAGGTACAACAAGACATTAATAAGGGTTCCAACTTGCTATCTAATTTTAACTTTGACATGCATGGGATCACACACAAATTAGATAATCTAATTATAGAAAAATAAGTCAGAGTGATGTCAAAGTTAAGTGGTTTAGATGGTAGATCCTAACCATCGATGGTTAAGGAGACCATCATTGGTTGAGGGTCAAGGTCAAGTTTAGTTAAAGAGGTGGGTTTAGTCAGTAGGTCAATCTGACTAGAGTTAGGTGGGATAAGTTTGATTTTTGGTTGAGAGGTCAAGGTTGGGCTTAAGGGTGTCCCAATGTGGTCCAGAATAAATATGACATTTAGAACCATCATGTGTGGATTTACAGTTTTTACATTTTACCCCTTTTTGTTATGTAGTTTGTATCAACAAGCTATAAAATAAAAATGAACTATGATTCAAAGGTTTGGTTGCCCCAAGTATGGGAAGAAGTGTTCCCCCTCAAATCAGGAGTCAATGAGGTAAAATAGAGTCAAGTGTAGGTTTGATGAGTGATGAAGGTGATGACAAAGGTGGACATAATGAATTTGGGTGAGAGTTTGGGCACTAAAGCACAAACATGTGTACAAAGTGTGACAAAAGAGCAATAGCCAAGACCATGCATTAACTAGGTTGTCATAGTTGGTAAAAATAAGGGTTAGTGTTAGAAGGATAAGTGAAAAGTGGAACACATGATTAAATCTAGGTATAGTGGTTGGAAAAACTCATAATCATAAGTCTCCTCAATAAGGTTTGTGTTTTTCTGGGTATCCAAGGTAGGAAGTGCTCCCAGGAAAAACACAAATTAGTCTAGTGTAGTCATGGGTATCTGAGGTAACAAGTTCTCTCAAGAAGACATAATTTAGCTAGGTGTGTGCAAGGTAGTGTAATTTTAATACTTAAACATGTAAATTGTTATCATTATGGTCAAAAGTACCAGGCACAAGTCATCACAAAATGTGTGCTAATTAGGATAAAATGGCTATCAATGAGGTGACAAGGTGGTTATTGAGGTGGGTAGAGAATGTAATCTCCATGGGTGGATACATGATGTTATTTGTGTGTCAAAAAAAATAATTTTTTTTCTAGTTTATTGGAAAAAACCCCAAAATGTTGACCATCAATGGTTAAGGGTCCCAGGTCAATTATCAGTGGTCATGGTGTAAACCCTAAAAGGGTAGAGTTCAAAAATTCATCTGCTTATCATTTTCATTCATTGTGTAAAGGGACATTTTGATAGTGAGAGTTTGGTGTTTTATAAGATTTTGCTGATGATATGTGATAGTTGGTGAGGTTTATTGTTGAGTTGGATTGACCAAGTGAACTAGAGCATTAGATATTGACCTATCTAAGATGTAGGGTGCCTAAGGATGTGGTCAGGTAATGGTTCTTAGGATCCTACCTCGATGATGATTGAGGAATGAGGTAGGAGTTGTTTTCAATTAGTAGAGTAGCTCAATTTTGAATTTATAATTAAACTTGGTTGATTTATTATTGGTTTGTTGGGTGGGTTTGGATTTGAACTAGGAATTAGGGTTTTAATTAGTTTTGGTTAACTTAATGGGTAAAGGTGAAGAATGAAGGGTAAGGTAGGTTAAGGGAGGGATGAATAAGTACTAGATAAGTGTTTTTTTAGGTTATAATGATGTTTTGGGTGGGTTTTTTAGTAGGTTAGGTTTGGGTGAATTTTGCCAGTGATCACACATAGTGACCATTAATGGTCACCATGACTATCGATGGTTGACTATCCTTTGTTTTGCTCTCTAAAAAATGGGTTTTAAGGATTAGATTTTTTAGCTGATGTTTGAAACTATAGGTTAAGGTTAATTTTTTAATTTCAAGGTAAAGGTAAATGTTGTGAATAGGAAATATTAAGGTAAGAATGTGTGATAAATAGGTAAATGCCAGAGGGTAATAGGTAGTTATTGAGATTTATGTTAGGGTTTGTTTTAGGAAAAATGGGTGATTATTTAGGTTCTAGAAAAGACAGGTTAAATGATTGTGATTTAAATAGAGGGTAAGGTAGGTATGATAGGAAAATTTCATAGGTAAAAATAGTATAGATAACTAAGTGTGTTTGTTATTGAATATTATAGGCATAGGATTAGATCTAAATGTAAGATTGGGTCCCTCAAATTTTTTTGGAGATTCATAGGGTATGACTATTACTAACTAGGCTCACATGGAAAAGTTGGGTATTAATGCCATGATGCATTACCAACATGTTCCATTAGCCATGGTGATGATCTTGGTGCTCATCGAGAGATGGGATCCCACCATGAACACCATCCTACTATCGATAGGTGAGATGATGATCTTACCTAAGGATGTGAATAGGATTACATAGCTACCCATTTAGGGTGAGCCAATTTATCATATTGAGAGAGAAGATCAGGATGAGTTCTTGGAGCTACTATATGGAGATGATCATGACTGATCAAGGTGTCATGTCAAAGGTTTTCGTTACACTCTATTAGATCAAAGGGATAGAGATGATAGGAGGTTGATGACCATGATGATGATGTCTATATCATAATTTGTTTTATCTAATTAGAGTAGTGGGAGGTTTCAATATCTACTATTGGGGGTATTGGTTGAGATGTTATTGGGTTGCATAGTGTTCATTTGGGTACCTGTGCTTTGATTTTAGATATACAAGGAGTTGTGGGGTTTTAAAGGTCACAAGAGGTATGGTATCAGTGTAGGATTTATTCTACACTATTAGGCATATGAGGACATCTAGGTGTTGAGGCTAATGGGGTTAACATGGGATGGGTATGCCTAGATGGAATTTAGAATTGGCTTCATATAGTGGAGAGCTAATTTTTACCTCTCAAGAGTAGGAGGAGAGGTGCATGATATAGATTGGTTTAGAGGTGCACTAGATTCCTTGGTCATCAGTGATGTTATTTGGAGGCCATACATCAAGTTTATAGAGTGGGATAAATATAGGAGACATACACTATCCCTATAGAGTTATATGTGGATCTTTGGTAGGAAAGAGGGTGAGACAAATCTCATTCCTTTTGATAAGGTTTGGGGGTAGTTCAATTTGATGCGGGGTATTATAGGTCCATTCCCAGGGTATAGGTAGGAGGATGTGGAGATTCTACTCCCAAATCCATAGCTTGTATAGGTTTTTATTGATCATGAAGAGTTATTAACTAAGGCTAAGATAGATGATGTAGGGTTTATAGATGGGTACCTTATGTGGTACCAGACACTATATGTAGTGATTGATTTTAGGGGTGATGATAATGGTAGGCAATCGATGGATGTTGACCCACCTAGTATAGGTCAATAGGCACATGTATAGGGGAATGCCCTAGATGCACAAGTAGTGATTATGAATAGATATTAGGCATGAGTGGCACTATCCATGGCATAGGCTTCCATGGTAGCACTATAGGGTCAATTGGTATGGGCACAGGGTTAGGTGGCTATAGTGATAAGAGAGAGGGATCATGCTAGATCTACACTAGCCTTGGTTACCTAAGAGAGAGACTCTTTGAGATAACCTAGAGGACTAACCACAACACCTATAAGACCACTAGTCACTATCCCCATGACACAATATGTAGCCATAGTGGAGGAGTTATGCTACTATGAGGCCATAGTCTTAAGACATTGTCTTGATGTGCCTTAATGGGGTGAGTATAGAGCTAGTTTGGTAGGTGATGTGATCATAGCAACACTAGGTTAGTGGGATGATTTTCTAAGGGGAAAGATAGGTACCTCAAAAAGATAGGCACTAGGATGCAATGGTGCCCTAGGAGATAGTGGTACCCCAAGGGCATAGTTATGATATATTACATTTTATTGTGAGATATTAAATTTTATTATATATCATTTTGATACCAGCTTATAAGCTAATGTGGTGAGATGTATATTTTGAGAGGGATACATGTATATTATTATATACATTTTGATTTTATTAATGATAGACTCATGATTTATAGATATGCTCCTTGTATATTGCTCATGGTTTATGGTTTACCTTGATGTTGATGGTGTGATGTTCATATTTATCATTGATGATGTTATATTGATTATGGTTGAAATGTAGATATTGGTATGCTCATGATGAAATTTATATGGATTCATCTTATCTAGGTATGTGATGAGATGTCCTTTGTTTATGTTCATAATGATGCTTATGATATTTATGGTTATTATGATGTTTTTTCATGCTAAAACTTGATGATTATATGCTTCCTTATTTAGATTTGGACATGTGGTAGAAATGGTTTATTATTTAATTGTTCATAGATGGTATGATGTTAATATGATGTTGATGGTTATGATCATGCTTATGGACATGGTTTATTATAATGATGTCTTTTTTTGTTCATGATATATTATGTGATATGGGTATGATTATGGTCATTGTGCTTAAGGTAAAACACATAAAGGAAGTTGAATAACAACACTAGATGTGAGAAAGAGGATATAATCAAGAAATAAATGTCTAAGTAAATATATCAACTGATTATGAGAGGATAAGAAGAGGGAACGATGCTTCTTCTTTGGCAAGGATGAAAAAAAACCAAGGCTGGATTGGCTTAAGGAATGTAAGCTCTTCGGATGATTCATATTAACATTCATTAGTTGGTTACAAAGGTGTTTTATTCACATGATGTTAAGTATGATCAAAATCCCTTGCTTATAGTGTAAAATGGGGGATATATGAAAATGGGACTTTCATGTGAGACTAGCATGCCTCTTCTAGAGGTTACCAAAGAGTTAGTATAAACAAGTCTATGTCATATAACATGTAGAATGATTGATGTGGGAAGTTTAATCATGAGATTAAATTATGGATTTCAAAATTATTTTTTTATGAGAGTAAATTGTGACTTTCCAAAAATAATTTCTTTTTCTAATGCTTGATAATGGGTCTTTTTCTTATTTTGTTCTTGCATGGAAGGGTTGGGGAGACTGATCAATGTGGGAATCTTCCACTAAATTGCTATGCCTTGATAAATGCTTTACCTAGCCATCCTTTAAGGGAGTGGTCTAATTTTCTGTGTTTTATTTAATTCTTTTGATAGTTGTCCTTGAAGGGAGAATTCTACCTTAATTTGATAAATTTTGATATGTTTCCAATAACTGTCCTTAAAAGGAGTAGTTTGTGAATGCTAGGAATGACCCATGATTATTTTTGGTTATGACATTTATTTTTTTGTTTGATTTTGGTTGACATAGAATTGTTTATATAGGCTTAAAATTTGACCTTTATAAAGGCAAAACTCAAATCACAAGAATGTTGATTAGGTGTAAAGAGGATTAGGTAACAATGATCATAGGAATCCATCTTATAAAAAGGGTAGAAAGTACCATGAGAATAGTTCCATGGGTAGATCCATGGTACCCATTGTTCAAGATTAGGCTATGATTGTGATGGATAATCACATGATTAAATTTTAAATTAGTTGCCCATAAAATAGGGAGATGAATATGGTTTGACAGCAAGGGATGAAAATAAGCTAGACTAAAAGGTGAGTTTGATCATATTTAATAAAATAAAAGATGCAAATGCAAATCATTAAGGGGCTTAGGTTTTGCATTACCTTACAAAGAAGATAATCAATAACCTCTTGATCTATACTTGTGAGTTATGATATAAGGTCCAAGCTAATTTAAAAAAAACTTGCTACACTTGATTTTATCCATCTTGGTGGCATGTTGGTTTTCCTTTAAGATGAGGTTTTTGATGTTGATTTCTCACACTCTAAGGTGTTTATCATAGGCATGTTTGATATGCTCTTTATAGACATGAATATGGTTAAGGTTAGCTAAGAAACACTCATCAAGTAGCTCAAGTTGGGCTAAATGGTGTTAATGATAATCATCTTCATAAATGATATCCTATAGAGATATGTGAAGTGAAGGAATTTGGACTTTGAGAGGTAAGATAACCTCTTCTCCAAACACAAGAGAGAATGGGGTAATACCTATAGGGGTTTGGATGCTATTATGATATGCCCATAAGGTGAAAGGGATGTGAAAATGCTAATCTTGAATAGATGCATTGACCATTTTAGTGAGCATGTTGTTAATAGTTTTGTTAGAGGCTTCTTCTTGTCCATTCATTTGAGGGTGATAGGGTGATGAGAAACTTAATATGATACCAAATGCATCACAAAGACCCTAGACTTGATTATTTTTAAATGATTTGCCATTATCAGTGATAGTTTTGTGAGGAACATCAAAATGGCAGATGATGTGATGATTGATGAAGTTGATATTATTTTTAGCTTTGGTGGAGATGAGAGGAATGGATTTGACCCACCTACTAAAATATTCGATCTTGGTGATGATATAATGGTGTCACTATGAAGAATGGGGGTTAATTTCACTAATGAGGTCTAAACCCCATTGTGAGAAGGGCAAAAAATCTACGGATATGTGAAGACTATGGCTAGGTGTATGATGTAAATTATCATGTTTTTAACACTTAACACACTTTTTAACATAATTTCAATCATATTAGTTAAGGTTAGGTCAGTAATATCCAAGATGAAAGATGTATTTATCCATGGTAAGGCCACTGAAGTGTCCCCCACAAACCCCATCATGAGTTTCCTTGACATCATGAGAGGATTCATGACTACATAGGCAATGAAAAAGGACACAATCAAATCTACATTTATAATAAATACCCCCATAATGGTATAATGTGAGGTACTCTAGATAAATGCTATTTGAGCATTCTTAGAAATAATAGAAGGAACGATGGCAAGGTTAAGATAGTTGAAGGTATGATAATACCAAAGATCAAGTTGGGTCTCCTCTACATTAAAGATGGTGGGAGAATCTAGTTTGACATAAGAAGGTTATGTAAGTTGATGGATAACTAAAATTATTGTAGATTTAGTGGGTGTAGATAGGATCTAAGAGATGAGGGAAGCCATGGTGTCGATGAGCTTGTTCATAGATCATGGAGTAGCTTGGATATGGTAATGCTCAAATGATGTTAAGAGTTCATCAACTAGTTATTTTTACTATTGAAAAACATCATTATTACACTGGTAAGAGCCATTAATTTTATTTACCACAAGTTTAGAGTCACAAAATATGTTGATCATTTTGAATCCCAAGGCTAACATAGTTTAGAGGCCTATGACTAGGGCTTCATATTCAACCATGTTGTTGGTACATTGGAAATAAAGCTTGAAGGATAAAGGAATAAATTCACCATGAAGGGTAATAAGGATGATTCCTACTCCCCCACCATGTTGACACTTTGATCCATCAAATAAAATGGTTACATGATAGGTGAAGTCTACCTACGAGAGGGTCATGATGGACTCATTGAGAAACTCAAGAAGAGGAGGTTGATTGTCTTCTAATGGTGCATCATCCAATTGGTCAATGATGACTTGCCATTTAATTAAATTTTTATTAAAGAAACTTAAGGTTAAAACCAACTAAAAGCATGAGCAACTTGTCCATACATGGGTTTTGGTATGGTTTGGAGTGCATATACTTGAGTGGGTCAGAATTGGTTGTGACATACGTTTTGTGGTTAAGAAGGTAATGGAAAAGTTTGGTGGCCATAAAGACTAGGGCTAGGCAAAGTTTATCAATATGGGTGTACCAAGTCTCTTACTCTACAAGTGTGTGGATGATGTAGTAGACAACTTATTCTTTATGTTGTTCATCTCGATGAGTAATAATTACCCCTAGGGAGTGGTCAGTGGCAGAGATATAAAGGTATAAGGTTTGATCCTCTTTGGTAGGGGTGAGGATAGGTTGAGATATAAGGTACCATTTAAGTGAATCAAAGGCCTTTTAATAGTCATTGTTCCACTTGAAAGAGACATCCTTCTTCAAAAGGTGATGGAAGGGTTGGTATTGATCTAAGAGCTAGGAGATAAAGTGATGAATGGATTGGAGATTCCCCTACAAAGTATCAAGTTGTTTGAGGTTGATTAGAGGAAGCATGTCTAGGATTGATTTGATTTTTATTGGATCAACTTTAATTCCTCAAAGGGAGATAATAAATCCAAAGATTTTTCCTGACAAGACCCTTAAAATGCACTTATTAGGGTTAAGGTGAACATGGTAATAGATTCATCACTTAAAGATAATTTTGAGAATTTCCAAATTATCTTTGTGACATTTGGATTTACCAAGAAGGTCATCTACATAGTCCTCAACAATTTTGTGGATAAGGCCATGAAATATGTATGTCATAGTGTGTTTATAGGTTACACTAGTGTTCTTTAATCCAAAAGGCATGACCCTATAATAGAAGGTCCCCCATGGGGTGATAAAGGTAGTTTTGTGTTGATTTTTAAGGGAAATTAGGATCTAATTGTAACTCAAGAATCCATCCATGAGAGACAACATCTCATGGTTGGATATAAGATCAACTAGTTGGTCAATTCTTGGTAGAGGAAAGTCATATTTTGGTTAAGTAAGGTTGAGGTCATGAAAGTACACATAAATGCATATTCCCCCTATGGCTTTGGTGATAGGCACAATGTTTGAGACCCATTGGGGATAGTCAATGGGTTGAATTAAGTTGATAGATAAGAGATGTTAAAGATCTTATTTGATGAGAAGGGATATGTGAGGGTACATTCATAAATTTTTATATCTAATAGGTTTGGCATCATGGTTGGTGACTATGTTATGGGTAGATATGAAAGAGTGAATTCCTAGCATGTCACTGTAAGACCAAGCAGATGTTATTCTATGGTATTTTAGGAAGGAGGGGAAGTCTTGAAGCTCTTCAAAATTTAGTGATTGGCTGATTTTGATAATGTGAGTTTCATTTAGAGTACCCAAGTTGATATCCATGGTGGATTCATTCAACATGGTTGAAGTCTCAAGAGGAAGGGATTTATGGATGGAAGAATCAAGTGCACCAAGATAGGTGAGAATAGAATCATCATCTTGATACTGAATGGTATTAATGGTAGGAGAGTCATCTCCTATCAAATCAAGATGAGTCATAGGGATGGTTATGGTTACCTGATCCTTTTGAAAATTTAGGGGTTCAAGGCTAATCATGTTGATGAAAAAGAAAAAATAAATTTAGGTGGGATGATATCATCATCCTCACACTCAGGTGGAGGCAAAGTTGGTGAGGAATGGATGTCTTCCTCAATAATAGTGATGGTAGGTGGTTTGGTTTTATTTGTCACTAGAATGAAGCTAAGGCCATGTTTATCATGAGGTTTTTTGGTCTCAATTGAAATCAACTCATGTGATCTATGCTCATATCATCTAAGAAAAAATCCCTTCCAAGCACACCGATGGAGGTATGTCTTGGCAAACTCAAGTTTATCTAAGTAAGAGAAACTAGAGGTAAATATTCAAGGAAAAAAAGAGGTTTCAAAGTGTCAAGAGGCTTGTCAATTCTCCCATAAATGAAATGGGTTTGGCAATTTGAAATTCCAAGGGGAATAATAGCTCTAATATTAGGGTCATCCTCGAGTTGGTTGTTATGTTTCCCATACTCATGGGGAGTAGGGAAGGCATCAAGAGTCAAGAGGTGATATTCCCCAAGTGAAAGACATTAAAATGTTGATTTCAAGTGGTCTATGGTATGGATTTGATCTAAGGGGATTTATGAACTAGTAGATGCCTCATTGGTATAATAAGATATAGCTTCATCTTATGTGGTTAAGGGATTGTATTTGGTTGATGAAGGTGTGCTAGATAGAGGTATGAGGATGTCATTGGGTTGATAAGTTATGTTACATGATAAAAAGGGACTTGGGTCAGCTTGTATAGTGATAACCTAACCTTTATGCTCAAATTTGATGCAATGTTGAAGGGTAGAGGGTACACAACCCATTGAGTAGATACAAGGTTATCTCATCAAAACATTATATTGGAATTCACCTTCCACTACATAGAAGAGTTTTGGGAGTGTGTGAGGTCCTAAATAGATATGAAAGATAATAGTTCCCAAAGTAGTGGCCATGGTATCATTGAAGGATTAGAGTATGGCTAAGTTTTTGTACATGGCATTGTTTGGTATTTTAAGTTGATCATAGGCATGGAGGAGATGATATTAATTCTAGCTCTCACATCAATCATAACCCATTTGATGTAGGTTTGGTTGATGTAGGCAGTGATGAAAAGAGGGTGATCTAGGTAATTAGGGTGGATAGAAGGTATTTTTGAATCCTTAAATGTGATAGGTTGGAAATTTGGAGAGCACCAACAAAGGTTGCTAGAGGTTGAGGGTCTTTAGGTTGGACCTCTATTGATTGAAATACCTCTATCATTACTTGGTAATGATGAGGTAAGGTAGAAATCAATTCATATAGGCTCATATTTGTCAAGGTTTGGTGAATTTATTTGAGAACCACTATTCTGATTGATTCAGAGGGGTTGGATTGAGAGGTACCCAAGATAGATACCTTGGGTTTTGATAAAAGTGAAGGTGATAGAATTTGACTTGGTTGGGAGGTGGAAGATGAATATATCCATGAGATGGACACTTTAACCTTCCCTTTATCCTTTTCTTGAGCATGTGATCAGGTGACCACATGGATAGTATGTATAGAAGGAAGAGTTGGGGTAGGAGATTGGTTTGGTTCCTTGTCACTATGAGATGAGGGTGGGGGAGTAGGTAGGCATTGGGTTGTGTTTGTTTTTTTATAAATTAGTGTCATGCTCATGATAAGTTCAATTGATAATAGATATTATTAAACATAGATCTGATGGATTATGGTTTGGAGAGCTTTATAGTTCTCTATGTCATGCTCAGGTGTCCTATGATAGGTGCATACTTAAAGGTCATTATACCAGATGGGTTTCAAACCAAGAGGGTTAAATGGTTTGATAGGAGGTAAATTCAAGAAATAAGCTTGTAATAACCTTTGGAAAATAGTTGAGTAAGACTCACCTAAGGTGGTAAGGGTCCAGAGGTTTTGGCCTCAGTTGTTGAGATGGAAGTCTTTTTAGAAATAGGCTTGGTGGTAGAGGTCTTGGGTAAGGTGGCATTATTAATTGATGATTTTATTTTAGATAAGGAAGTTGATAAGTTTGAGGTAGGAGATGTCAAGGTATTTGGGTTGGTTAAGGATGGCTTGATGAAGATGGGCATGTTAGAAAGTAAGAGTGATGGCATAATCAAAGGTAGTGGTTAGGCTTTGGTTGAGATAGTTGGCTTCATAATCAAAGCAGAGGAGTGAGGCCCTAAGATAGAGGGAAAGGTTGAGGGAGGTATAAGTTTGGCCTTTTATCCTTTTTATGTCTTCACCTCCTTGGTTGATTTGGTTTGGTATTTGGTTGATGGGTTTGGTGAGTTTAGCTCCAGTTTCAAGGATGGATGATTAAGGCTCTATGTAGGGAAGATACTAAAGTTTTTTTTGGTTTGGTTGAAATGATAGAGGATGATTTGTTTATTTAGTATTTGGTTGCTTTGGATGGTTGAGAAATGGTTGGTTTGGTAAAGGATTCAATGGGTTGGGTTGGTATGATAGCAGGTTAGATTATAGAAGTTATGGGTCAATCTGCTAAAGATGTGGTTGGAGGTTCCTATGTGGTAATGTAAGGGAACCCCAATTATTTCCAAAAGGTGTTTCAATCTATGTCAAATTTTTAGACAAATTATAATCTATAAACTAATATAGATAACAATTTATAGATTGGTCTTATTCCCTAGGTAGTGTGTTCAAAAGATAAACCCATAGGTTGAGAAAGGGGAAGGGAAACCTCATCCTTTTCCTCAATTTAAAGATGAAATTTTTAGATGGGTGGTTCCTTTGTGGGAGTTGTATATATGGTGTTTTATTCCATGGGAATGATCTCTAAAGGGGAAGTAAATTATTTGATGGTTGAAGGAGGAAGTAAAGTGGTGATGGTTGCTTACTCAGGTATATCAGTTGAAGGAAGGGTTAATGACTCCACTACCTCAATAAGTGGAGGAGGTGAAATATTTGATTCCATGTTTTATGTCTCTAATGGAAGAGAAGGTAATTACACTATCTCAATAAGTAGAGAGGGTGAAGAATAGGTAGCTTGGGTGGTAGGCTCTTCAACAATGAGCATGTCAAGAACCATATTGACAGTATGGGCATCATGAGAAGACTCAAATTTGTTTCTCTCATTTTTATTAGGTGTATGATTGGGAAAATGTTGTCTAAAAATGTCAAGGGCTTGGTTTAGAGGTACATTTGGATTTTCAAACACAATCTCCCCCTTGTCAATAAGGGTTTGGATAATGTTTTATAAGGTATTACACCTACTAACATCATGTACAACTACTCAATGGAAAGCACATAAGTTGTTATCATTATACCAACTAGGTGAAGGATGAGAAGAATCAAACTCTTGAGAGGGTTTGATGGGAGGAAGCTATATGATATTATCTTTTAGCAACTTCTCCAAGATTGAAGCATAAGATTCCCCTAGTGGAGTAAATTATTTTTGATAATTTTAGTTTTGGTTTCTATGTTTTATTTTGAGGAGTTATAAGAGTTTGGTTGATTGATATATGGTGGAGGAATAGTCTTAAGGATAATCACATTCATAGTTACCTTGATTTTGTCATTGGTATTGGTTTAGTTTCTTATTTTAGAGGAAGATCCTCATTAGTTTTATAGGTGGAGTTTTTATTTTTCAACTTCAACTTTCCTACATCGATGGATAAATTTTATAGCTTACATGCCATGGTAAAATCTTAGTCAAAGGTTCTGAATCTCTAAACATGTAATGTAGAAGAGATGTGCTTGGCACATGCCTAAGTAAAAATTTCTATCATTTTGAGTTGGGGTAAAAGAATGAAAGTTAATTGATTAGGCTCTTCCAATGAGCTACAAAATTAGAAATAGATTCATCATAAAATTTATTGATAGACTAAAGGTTAGTGATGGAAACTTTATTGGAGATGTTTATTGAGAAGTGATCCAAGAAATTTTGGGCTATCTAGGTGAAGGAGAAGAGATAACGTTTGGTTATGGCACTATACCAATCTAATGCTAGATTGGATAGGGACATGGGGAAGGTATGAATAAGGAGAGCATCATCCTAGGCAATCAAATAACATGAATGCTTAAATTCCCTAAGGTGTTATTTGGGGTCCTCCTTACTTTCAAATTTAGAAAACTTAGGTAGTTCCCACTAAGGAGGATATGGTATGATAGGGACATATGGGTGAATGGGCTCATTACAGATCTATTCATATGATAAGATGTTGTGAGTCCCAAAAATGGATGAATCTAAGGTAGTCATTTTACCCATGAACATTTTGATTAGATCTATTTTGGGTTGTGCACCTAAAAGGTTGTAATGTGAATAGTGTTTTTATGATTAGGTGACATATTGATAATTAGTAGGAGGTTAAGGAGCTACCATATATTGATATGTGGACACATGTGGTTAGGTGGATCCCATGTAGGGGTAAGTAAATGTAGGTGGTTGGGTAGTGGGTAGATATATATGCCCTTGTGTGTTAGGGATGTAACCTAGGTTGGGTGTGATGGGAACCTATTGAGAGGTTAAGGTGGGTTGGGTAGGAGTAGTGGTCAGGTTAGTAATTAAAGGAAAGGTGGTGACCTTTGTATTGATTGGTGGTAAGGTATAAGGTATGGACACCACAAGATTTTGAACTGGAGTAGTGACTAGTGGATTGGAGGTAGTTGAAGGAAGGTTGGTAATGCTAGTAGTAGGTGCTCCCATGGTGATTGGAGTATAGGTGGTTAATGGTTGGGTTGATCCTATGGTAGAGGAGTTGTTGGTGGGGGTGAAAGGTGTAAGGGTGTTAATAGGTTGGGTATATTAGTTTATCATAGTAGTATCAAAAAGATTATTGGTAGATAAATATTCTTGGGTAGTCAATGGTTGGGTGGTGACCATGGCAAAAAAAATGTTTCTCATAAGGTGGGAAGCCATGCCATAAGGTGGTTCCATAGGTGGGACCTAAGTAGGGGTATGGTGAGGCATAGTGCTAAAATAATGTTGAAGGGCCATAGGATTGTTATCTAAGAAGTTGGTGAAGTTTGTATCTCCTTATGGAAGTACCTAGGGACATAAGGACTTCTCAAAGGATGAGGAGAGTCTTCTAGTTTAGAGTGGTACTCCATGGATGAGGAGGTAGAAAAGGTTTTTTTTTTTGGTGATGGGTTCTATTTTGATAAGTTATTTTTCTACTAGAAAGTTAGGACCATTTAAGATAAGGGAGAGATAATGCAAAAATAATCTCACCACTCAAATAGAGAGAAGACAAGAAATGAGAAAGGAAATCAAACACACACTAAAAATCATGTTAAGTCCTAAAATTCTTTTGTGTCTCTTTTGGTTTATGCTTTAAGCTTTTTAAGAAATCATGTGACTCCACTTGGGTTAATAGAATAGGTACTAGAAAAGAAATATATGGATGGTTTCAAGTTGTGTTTAGGTTCTCAAAGGGATTTGTATTGGAAATCAATATGTGGATTGGTATCGGGGCCTATGCCCTCACTTCACACACTGTACTGATAAGGGTGTTAGGTGCCGATCTAGTATATACCAATTTTTAGAGTTTATACTTAACCAAAGAGCTGAGTTGGTTCTCCCCTTGGTAATGACCTCCAAGTAGGATTTATAAGAAAGGGTAAGGTGACCGTTAGGTTATGGAATCCTATTTGGGCCTTATGTGAAGTTTTTTTGATTTTTTATTGATGTAGGTGGTTTGGTTTATGTGTGTGATACAAGTGATGCTATGATCAAATTAATTTACTTTAATTCAACTAAGTGAGCTAAAATTGAAAGAAACCAATGTATGTAATTGATTTTAAACCCAAAATAAATTTTAATTTCATTCATGAGCATAAAATAGGGAGAAGAGAACCTAGATGAAAATAAAATAAAACCAAGTAGAGACTCAAGGGTCCCACTAGGTGTGCCAAAATGTTTCAAAAAAAAAAATTATATTCTAAGTAAGAAGAAAGAAACTAGATATAGGTATGGTAGAAAAACCTATTTAGTTGTGCATGTGTTGAATCAAATATCTATAGAGAGATTAGCTTTGGCTTAGGAGGAATGACCTTACTGGTATTTTATTGAATGAACAGTTGATAAGGATTATTGATAGACTCATTGATGGAGTTTGGTGTAATTTTGATGGAATAACAGTACTTGGTTATTGGCTGATGGATGGTATCACTTTGGATCTGTATCGTGATGGTTGTATTACTATATTTGTTAGAAAAACACCTAAAAAAAGATTTGGATATAAAAGATCTTAATCATTTTTGGATCCCTTTTCACCTCCTTCTCCTCTCTTCTTATAGGCAAGGAAGGAGAGGTGCAAAAAAATGTTAACAAGGGGTCTAACTTGCTATCTAATTTTAAATTTGACATGAATGGGCTCACACATAAACTATATAATCTAATTATATAAAATAAATTCATAGTGATGTGAAATTTAAGTGGTTTAGATAGTGGAACCTAGCTATCAGTGGTCAGGGTGACCATAGGCAGTCGAGGATCAAGGTCAAGTTGAGTTAAAGAGGTGGGTTTAGTTAGGAGGTCAATCTAACTAGAGTTAGGTGGGTTAAGTTTGGTTTGAATTCAAGAGGTTAAGGTTGGGTCCAAAGGGGTCCTGAGGTAGTCAAGTGGAATTGTGACATTCAGAACCATCATGTGCAAATTTCTAGTGTCTACATTTTTTTCACACTGATTGAACTAGAGTTGCAATTAGAGCTAAAGTATGAGGTGGAATTGATGTAGTTATTATTGTCATTGTAGGTGAGGTCTATGGATTAGAAATAGAAAGTGACACTGATGATTCTTTCTTCTTGGCATCTAACTCTTGGTAATACTTATATTGCTTATCATGTTGTGTGAAAATTAAGTTTATTCCAGAAGATGTGGCCTAGTCACCCTCCTTGTTTGTTTCATTATTCTAGTATGTTCTATCTTAGTGGCTCTAAATCCAACCTAAAAGACTTCTACCTCTGTTGAATTTTCCCTTACTATGCTCAACTTAGCTTCGATATCCTCCAAGCTCAGTCCTTATAGACTCTATTTGAATCCATTAGAGACTTATTGAATTATCTAGTCAAAAGTATTTTGAGTTACCAATTTACCTCTATTATCTAGGATTGATGTCAATTCAAACTCAGTGAAAATTTTCTCTACCTAATTTTCTTGTTTGACTAGTTTATTTATTAGAGCTTCAGAAGATTATACATAATCTTGAGCCTCCTATGTTCTTATTAGAGTTAGATTCAATGCATTTTATGCCTCTAGAGAGGTCATTAGGTCTAGGTAGATAAATTCCTTATTGGGGGTGTATAATACCAATAATTTCAACTTATTCTCACCTTACCTTAGAATCTTGAACAATCTAATTATGGAATTTACATATGGAGCCAATTTGACTATTAAAGAATGAATTGAATACAAAATATCATATATATTGAGTAATGCATTTTAGACATCTTATTTTATATAATGGGGGACTCGTATAACCTACTATTTTTCTCTAAGATTTCTAAGTCTTATTCAAGGTCTTGTTTATCCATCTATGTTCCCTCATGTATAGCTAAAATTACCTCAGTATGGGTCTCCATATAAGACTTGAGTTCCTTGATAAATGGGGACCAACCCTTATTCCTATTCTACCTCTTTGAAAGGGAATAAACCTCTTCCATTTCCTCTAAGATTAAAATCCTACTAGAATTATCTCCAATCTTCCTCTTTCTGATCTGATGGATTAATGTTGTAACCTTGTAAAATAATGAGCTCATTATTAGAAGTTTAGTGATCTTCAGATTGGGCCTCTTAGAGGTTAAACCTCCTAAATCCTTGGCCCAATCTAAAAGAGTGAGCTTTGAAGGATCTAATGGATGATATGCTACTTTTACATGCTCTTCAGGGTCAAGCTCAATTTTAGAGGAAGGACTGGTCATTAAAGGCTAAATTATTTTAGACCATTCTATGTTTCTAAATCATGGCATTGAGTGCACAAAATAGATTGGTTAAGTTATTGGATCTCTCTTGGTTGTCACTATTTTGGTTATGGAGATTAGAGTTGAATAAATTAGAGGTGAACCTAACTGGGTAAAGAAATCAATAGTTTGGGTGATGGATTGGCTAATGTCTAAGATGGAAATAAATATGGTTACATGGACCGACACTAAAGGAATAAAAACTATAGTAGTGGAGGCTGAAAAAGGTAAAGTAGCACTAGACAAAGTAAAAGATGGGTGCATAAAAAGTAGACTAACATAAAGTGATTGCATAAGAATAAAAGTGTAAAAAAAATAGAGAAATTATGGTATAAATAACTGGTAATGAAATCAAAGGAAAAAATCTTAAGGGGGATATGAAAAGAGGACCCTTACCAGATGACTTACCAGTGAGAGGTGCCTTGGATTTTAATACTTTCAAGCTTAAGACCTTTACTTTATATAATTCTTCCTCATCCAAATTTTTTTTTAGTTCACCTTCTAATGAAGTTTGTACCTCCTTGAGTGATTACATTGGTAGGATATGTGGTCTATTCCCCTTTGGTTTCCTATTATAGCATCTTGTTGTCCTCTTAATTTGTGGAGTAGTCATCTATTGGGGAAGAGAAGGGGTAATCATGATATATGTTAGGTTTATTGGATCCTTTATTTCTTCTTCATATTAAGAATCTAAGAAAATGATATTGATTTCTTCCCCTCATGTGTTGTCCTTTCCTTGAGTCATCTCCTCTACTAGTTCATGCTTAACTTTCCTCAGTTCAACAAATGATGTTTAAAATATAAGAGTATGATATTTTTCCTCTCATTGAGGGGAAAACATTTCTTCTTCTTCTTCTTCTTATTATTATTATTATTCTTATTATTATTATTATTATTATTATTATTATTATTATTATTATTATTATTATTATTATTATTATTATTATTATTATTATCCAATAAGTGATGCCTCACCTTTTAATTATTCTTGCCCCTATGGTTGGTATTGATGCATGAATGGACCTTGGGGATCTTGTCCCTCTTTTGTTAATTGTTGATATGGCCTACCACTCTAGAATTCAAAAGATATCCATCCTCTTGGTGGTGGGATACTAAATTTTTCCTCATCAAGTGTGAGAGAGGGTTCAGATTACATTACCCTTAATAGGTCCTCACTCAAGGCTATTGTTACTGCTCTTTGTTTTACTTATTCATCATCCTTGGTATTTAGAAATATAAAATCATGATCAAATGGCTTGTGTTTATATGTGAGGCCAAGGGTGTGAGTCTTATGTTATAATTTTCCATGGGGATCCCAATATATATGGGGCAGAGTGGGAAATGTGTATGCTTTCTTGGCATTTTTATCTTCCCTAAATTGCCTCTGTATGGTTTATTACATCCTCCTAATAGTGATGTGGGAGCCATGGAAGGTATATTTTATATTCTTTGTTAGTTCCTCATTTATTCCATTTCATATTTGGTAGGTAATATCTTATTTATTTACCTTATCTAGAATAAACTTAGGTAGTTGAAGAAGATCCACCTTATGGCCAACAACCATTATGATAGTATAGCCAGGATCAATCTAGTAGTTTTCCACATTATTGGCAAGCATTCTGGTAATGCTAGGTGAAATCCTAGTCAAAGCCTAATCATGAATGGCCATTTATACCTAAGGGTAGATATCATCTGTAATCTTATGATTTTCCAAACATATGAATATATGTGCACAAAAGAGTAATAATCACAAATTTTGTTCTTAATAACATATGGGTTTGGATCTCATAGAACTCTATTTTACTTGTATCCTCATTATTACATCATATAGAATTTTCCACCATGTGGACTCTTATCTTTGTATAAAATTTGCTCTTAGAGGTGAGTAGTAGTTACTTATCCCAAAGTGTAGGTATGCTCCAATGTACTAAGAAGGTCTAATAGGGGAACCCATTCCAGATTTAGGAAGTAGATGCTTACATGGACAAAGAGTCAATTCAATAGTGCCATGATAATACATATCCCCATTATAAATCAGGTGATGGGAATAGAATTCTTGAAATGATCCTTTAAAGTAAATGTTTCTTTAGGGAGAAGCCACCTTGCTAGTGTTGACTCCACATTATTGGCCTTCATCTAGGTAACTACATTATGAAAATCAAATGTAACATATAGAATAGGGTGACTCAAATAATTATTGACTTTATTCCCTAAGATGTACATGATGACTATGTTATTGTCGATGTAGTGAAGGTAGTCACCATCTACTATCATACCCTGAAAGAAGAGGCATCATAGCAAGTCTATATATAGCATAACCTCTAACTTAGTAATTACATAATTTAGGACCTATCAATTGAATGGGATCAAGTCCTTTAATAACTAATTATCTTCATCTAAATTTTTTCTTCTAATGTAAATGAATCCACATTCTCTACAACTTCTCATAAGGCCAAATAATTGGGATAATGACAATCAAATATAGTGGCATCAAAAATTGTCTAAATACTCAATGGAATCCTTGATGGAGAACTCAAAGGGTGTTGAGGCTCCTTTGTGTGACTTGTATGATGATTCCATGGTTGTTTGATAGATACCAGTATGCTCCAAGATTTTGAAAATGGTGTGTACTGAATTGAATTATGTGAATTTTAAATCATCATGGTTGTAACTAGGGCTTTTGAGATTACTAAAAGATTAAGTTTACTTGAGATATTGGAAATTAAATGAGATGAGCTTGTCTTATGGTTCAATGTTAATGTATTTTTGAATTCATTTCTAATTCATCCACCATTAATCTCTAGCGTCTATGATCTCATCACATTCATTCAATTTGAACTTAACCACCTAGTCTTAGTGTACATGTCACATAGGATTCTTTGTCATTGGGGTGTCATGGTGTTTCCTTCCCCTTTTTCCATTTATCATTATGTTTTCAAATTATTGAAATTCAAACTTTGCCTTTGGGCCCAAAATATCCCAAAAATTAAAATGTTCTTCAAATAAATTTATTTTGAAAGATTTTATCCCAAAATATCTAAAATAATAGTTACCAAAGACTAAGTACTCTTCGAAAAGGTTGTGGTTTGGGTAAAATTAGTCACATAGAAATTTCCAAAAGTGAATCTTCCAAATGAAATCTCCCAAACAAAATCTTTGGAAGAAATTTAAAAAAAAAAATCTTCTGAAGAGATAGTTCCCAAAGAGAAATTAACTCTTGAAGCAAAAGTTTCTGATGAAACATCGCTAAAATGAATCTCCCAAAGAGAAAGTTCATGAATAAAAGATTCCAAAGACCAAAATTATTTGAAGTAAAACCTTTTAATGATAAAATTCATCAATAATAAAATTTCCCAAAGATAAATCCTCTGATGAGAATCTTTCTGAAGTAAATTTTTCGAAGACCAAAGTTGCCAACCAGAAAGTTTTTGAATGAAAAGTTGTCAAAGAAATTTTTTTTTAAATAAGATAATTTGAATACCTACCATTACAAATAATTATTTCTAACTTTTCATTAATATATTAGTTTGAACAAGTCCTTTTAAATGGAAATAAGTATACTCAAACATGATTTAATATTAAAACAATAAGTTTATATAGATAATGATAATCCTCATAACCATTAAAAACACGTAAATACCCAAATAAAATATTCATACTCCCTCTAAAAAAATGGGGTCCCCACTTTTGAAATAAAAATATACGGTAGGGTTTGTTGAATACAATAGTAAAAATAACTAATAAGGATCTCAAGGAGCAGCTCATGAGATAACATCATATCCTTCGAGTCAAGTTAGAAATTAGATAGAATAAGGAGCTTGAAAGACATATATCAACATTCAAGGTATGAAAAAAATGAGGATGAAAATATTAATTTTTCCCTATTTTTAGCATTTAATCCTATTTATTTTTAAGAGAAAATTAAGGACAATAAGTGGTGCAAAGTAATGGATCAATAAATGCATGTCATTGATACAATTAAGACATGGGAGCTAGTATACCTTTAAAGAGGAAAAGAGGCCATTGGAGTGGTTTACAAAAACAAAACTATAGTAGAAGGAAAAATTGAGAGACATAAGGCAAGACTAGTTATCAAAGGATAAAACAATAGGCTAGGAATGATTATAATGAGACATTTTCTCATGTATCAAGGCTAGAAATGGTGAGAAACATCATTTTAATAGATGTTCAACATAGGTGGAAGGAGTATCAAATGGATTTCAAGTCATCCCTCTTGAATAAAGTGTTACAAGAAGAGGTTTTTGTGGGACATCCACCTATTTATGATATACTAGGGCATGAAAACAAAGTGTATAAGCTAAATAAAGCATTGTATGGGCTCAATAAATCACCAAGGGCGTGATACAACTGAATAAACTCTTATTGAGTAATTGATTTATAAAAAGTGGTAGTGATCCATCTCTCTACATCAAGGAAAGAAATAAATGTATTATAATTGTTATTTTATATGTGTATGATCTAATATTTATTAGAAAATAAAATTAGTCCATAGAAGATTTTAAATCAACTATGAAGAGAGACTTTTAGATGAATCATTTAGTTTTATTAAAGTATTTTATTTACATATAATTTAAAAAAATGGATAGTGGGATCTTTATATCCCAAGATAAATGAAAAAGTTATTTTAGAGATATTTAGGAAGATAGGATAGCAAAGTAGTATCAACAATAACTGAAATAAGTTTGAAATTTCATAAGGAAGATTATATAAATAATGTGGATACCAAAAAGTATAAGAGATTGGTGTATTTGACTAAAAATAGATTAGATATAATGTACGTTGTCAATATGATCTATATATTCATGGAGACACTAAAAGAAACACATTGGCAAGTAGACAAAAATATCTTGAGGTATGTTACTAGCACTAGAATATACAGAGTTATGTATGTAACAACATATGACTTTCATATAGTAGGAAATACACATAGTCATTGGACTAGTAGTATTTATGATATAAAGAGAACATCAAGATATGTATTCCATATTGGGTTAGGATAAATTTCATGGGATTGGAGTAAATAGCACAATGTCTCACTTTCCATGGCTGAATTTGAGTACATAGTAACAAATTCAGCAACATGTTAGGCCATATGTATTCAAATAATCTTATCATATTTGTATGAGGATAAATAATAATATTAAACTATATTTTTTGACAATATGTCTTCCATTTCATTGTCAAATAGTTCGTATGGCTCCAAATATTTTGAAGAGTGGAAAGCATTTTTCATGGTATAAGAAACCATATAGCAATCAGGTGTCATTTTATTAGAGAAGTGGTTGAAAAATGTGAGATAGAGCTTATATTTTTCATGTCAAAGTCCACAAATTTTGCTTTGTATTTCTCAACCACTTCAGACACAATTTAAGAATCTCCTTTCCTTTTTATTTGCATTTTTCCTTACTAAGTAGCTTACTGATATATTTACTAAGAATTTATCAAAATATAGTTTTGAACATTTAAGAGAGAGACTAGGGGTCATGGATGAATAAATAATGGATACATAGTTCCTAGGCTAACTCTAGATATGCACATAAAGGAATTAAGTAACTAGCTCTAAAGATGATTGTCTAATTTTGGAGATGTATAGAGTGGTTCTAGAGATGCATATTCTAGCTTTGGATATGCATAGGATGGATATAGAGATGTAAATTCTATCTCTAGAAATATACAAAAAAAAATTAGAGTCACACAAATAATTTATAGTGAGTTTCAAATATTTGTTATGGGTTTAAAAAGGTTCAGAAGAGCATGGAAAGAAGGTCAATATTAAGGGATAGTTTAAAATATGTATTATTTCCCCTTACCTAACCATTGATAGCATAAAATTGGTCACACAGATCCCCTCAACCATTTAAATCCATGTAACAACATTTAATATGTAGTTTCTAAATTTTGAAAGTTTTGGGAATTGTTTATAATGAGAGGGAAAAGATGCAGTAGGTGTAAAAATTAGTAGATAGAGTATATAAAGAGGAAAAAAGGTAGAATAGAATGAGATAAAAGTATAAAATATGTAGTATTAGTCTATGTGGGAAATAAAATAATCAAATTAAAATATAGAAACAATAGTATGAGAGAAATGAGTGTGCAAAAAAGAATATAAGGCAAAGATAAACAATTGTTAGTAATAACAAGGGAGACATATCCTTGAAAGTAATTAGGTGTTGCAATTCATAACAAAAGTAAGAAAAAAATATAAGTATTAAAATTTTGTAAGAAAAGTGTATACAAGATTAATTTTTCAAGAAGGTTAATTGAAATCAATAATTTGTAATAATCTATTTTTTGAATCAACATGATATATATTTATTTGTGTCTGCACATGAAATTTTAATACCCTATTTTTGTAATTTTTAATCTTCTTGTTTAGTATGTAAGTTAACTTATTATCTAGCTCCAAAAATATGTAGTAGTTTTACCTTTTCGTTGATTACTTTATCTTTCTCTCACATATTTTTAGAGCTAGCCTTTTTGCATTATTTTCCAACATTGGATAGGTCTTAGACTCCATAGACTACTTTGATAGGAATATTTTTCAAATTTTTTTAACCATCTTTTGATCCCATTTATTAAAAATTAGTTCTTCATTTGATGTGGATATTACACCCTACGCTTGGCATATCCATCATATTCTTGTGGATCTTCTTATATTTGAATATACTTATCCATAAAACTTAGCTTTCTTCAAACATAGGTCTACTTCCAAGGATCAACTCATATCATCTTTATCATGTAGCTTCACTTAATTCTTACTTACTACCATGGTCCATAGATTTATTTATCTCCTTGGCTTACATACTGATTTATCTTAATCTCACCTCATACAAGCTTAGATTGGAATATTTCTTTATTTGATGCCTTGGATTATTTAGTCTTGATTTGCACTCTTTCTACATGTCTTGCCTTTTGGCATCTATCCCCTACTTGGACTCAGCTCTCCATTCACATATTTATTCTAACTAGTGAATATTATGATTTTGAAGATCAAAACTTACATTTTTTCAATTTTTGATCTTTTAAATTAAGATATGCTTGATGGTAATTGAATGGAAATACAAGAATGAGTATTAATGTGCCTATTTTCATGATGAGAAAGATAATGGTTGATATGGTCTGAGTAAATTGTGGTTGAAGGGGGAAGATAAACATATATGAAAAGTGATATTAAAAAATTTAGGAAATAGTAATCATGTTGAAATCAACTAATTTTATATGTTATGTGTAAATAACTATAGAGGTTTCGAAGGTAACTTTTATAAAGTCCTAGACATCCTTCCTAAAAGGTAATAGGTGTAGATTTGGGTGAATGAGGTAAGTGTGGAGGAAATTTGAAGGTTTTTAAAAGTGATTTGATCAATCTTCATCAAAATAGGTAACTCCCTTGATAGTTTTTATTTTCATTTCAACTCTTTGTCTCTATCTCTCATATTAGTTGGGAGGTGGTAGTTTTTGGGTCTCTTATTGCCTAGCTTTTTAGGTTTGGTGATATTAAAATATGATGGATGATTATAAGGCTTAGAAACACTATTTTTTTGACTCTATTGAAATATTAAGTTATTTGTTTGATTACTATAAATACCATTTTATAGGTACCTCTATTTTCTTGGTGGATATTTAGATAAAACCCTTTATTTCTAGGGAAGGTTTTGATAGTCTCACTCCAATGCCCCATGGGGAATACTCTCTTTTATTAAAACAATAATTATATTTTTAAGGTAAATGAAGTGGAACTAGAATTAGTTCTTGGTTTGAAAATATATCTGACAAAGTGATCCCATCTATTTTTGGTGTGATTTAGGACAAGGCCTAGGCACCCTCTCAAATGCACTTTTCCATCATCTAAGGTAAGATCCTATTTGAATATTAATCCCTTGGAAAAAATAAGCTTCACATAAGTTACAATATATCATTGGATCATTATTTATATATATGTAAAACATAATATTTTATGCATCATAGAGTTTTTTTAATCACATAAACACTCATGAGACATTGTTGGATATCTGAGGGTTTAAATTATTTACAAGACTCCTAATAACACCAATCCACTTAATTTATTAGTGAAGGGAGATTTTGGAAAATCCAAGGGAAAAAATGGATTAAATGTATAAGGTGTGATAATATTAAGGGAAATATAGTCAAACTTGTGCTTGATGAGGTTGTTAAGATGGATCATGTGATTGATTTTGTGAACACATCCTTGACTAGTTGTTTTATTAGATGAAGGATCTCTAAACAAACCTTGACTCATGAATGGTTTAATTATATAGGTTGATACTTAGGTACATTAATATGTGCATACATGTAAAATTAACATTTAATATAAAATCATGCACTTGTGACCACTCTTTTACACACTTAATTATAGACCTATCTTAGGGCCTCTTTTGATCACTTTCAACCACATTACACACTCTTTGAAGATGATATATGACACCCAAATTAACTTATCCTTGTCTTAGTCAAAATTAGATACCATGTAGTCCCTACCTACCACACATCATGAGGAAATCACCCATTGGATAAGAACACCCTAGGGGATAGGAGCGCACTGTTCTAGTGTCCTTCCCCCTCTCCCATCTTCTCACCAAATAATGGCTAATTTACAAAATTCAACACTATAAGAAGGTTAGACCATGCACTTAATAATCCCTATTTAAATGGTTTTCAATGACATGACCATGAAATCACTTTCCAAACCATTTTTTAACAAGAGGTTTCCATATTGAAAGTCACCATAATCACATTTGCACATTGAGAGCATAATACATATTTCCACAATTTTGATTGCATGCATCCCTATTAGCCTAGATATCAAATATGAGTACATATTTTAGGTGATAATTAATGGTTAAATAATATAATCACATAATTATTACACCAACATCTAACATATTGCACCAATTATTCACACACCACTATAGCATGGGAGAAATAGATGAAGTTTGATCACTCTTTGGAGTATTTGTATGTAGGTATCATTCAACACATGGGGTGTTGAGGTATTTACCAACTTCATAAACTAACCTAGTTTTATAATTTATTTGTATTGTTATTCACATGCCAATGAACTATGGTTTTTAAAGGAAAATTAGTTACACAATGATCTCAAGATCCTGCACTAGCTATAGGATTTACAAAGGCATAAAGAACCTAAAAACCTTTATTCCACCAATACAAGTATACAAAAGTGCCCTGAGTTGGATAGGAGTGCCACCCCTATAGTTTAATCTTCTCAGTGATTTTTTTTAGGCCTATATCTAGTTCTAAAGTCTTGATTTCGATCAATAGACCTCTTTGCACAAAAAGTTTCATAACTTGACTCCTCTCAAAAGTACTATTTCTAGTTAAGTATTATTTATTTTCTCCTTACACTTTAATATATTACATAGTTTCCAAAATATACTAGTTCTAAATTAGTTAATTTTATCATTGTTATATTATTCTCTTGATTTTACATAGTAGTGTTGTCATCTAAGGTTTTCACATAAATCCCAAATTTGATAAAACATATTGGTGAAACCATTTTTTGTTGAACATGGGAAGGCCTAGATTTCCATAGGGTTTCTTTATAAAATGTTGTCCTCCTAGGGTTTAAAATTCAATTATTATCTTATTATAATGTTTGAGTGTTTTATATAAATCATATGTCTATCTTTTCTTGTTATCATTTTACTATTTTTAAAATTTAACATGGTTAACAAAGAAACACCTCCTAACCTCAAGGTTGTGATTGTTAGGACTTGTTCCAAAGTCTTAACATTAGTTTAGGTTGTTAGATAATAATAATTTTAAAGGGAAATTCATATTTATTTATAAATACACCCCTTTAATAATCATAGTTAGTTTACTTAGTTTGGTTTTATATTTTGAGTTACTAATAAAACTAACTTACAAGTTGAATTCTTATGAAGAGTTAGTTAGTTGGTTAGTTGGTTTTTAATAGTCATAGGTGAAAACTATATATTCATGTTTGTGTGAGTAAAAGGGTTAATGGCATATTATCACCCTTTATATGTAATTTTATTTAATTATTAATAAAATTCTTGTGGACCCACCTTAGTGGGCACAAGATTTACATTAAGGTGATTTTTATTGGTTGAAGTAATGCAAGTGATATCAATGGTATTAGAGAATGTTAAAGGAATTTTGGTGATCTTGGGTAAAAGAAGAGGTGTAATAATTCATGTGATTAGACAAGAAAGGTTCATGTGAAATTAATTTTTACAAAGTTAAGGTATTTCCTTTTATTAAAACGTTGGCATCAACATTGGAAAAAAAATTCAAATATCAAAATTTTCAAATACAATTTTTTCAAAGATTTTTATTAGAGGAATCAATCCATTAATAAATTAAATAAATTGAAAAAATTATTTTTGTATGGCTATATGCTTAGAGAATCCTGATCATTTTTTTTTAAGCTTCTTAAATCTTGTAGAAGGTGTTTGTTTAAATCCTAAACCTTTTGTTCAAAAAAAATTCTAAAAATCCTACCAAATAAGCCATTTTATGACATTTAAAGCTTAGAAAACCTATATGAAAAATTTGTATGGATTTCATAAATATTAGGATTAAATATGATATGAATTTACTAAGTTTTCCTATCAGTTTAAGCCTTTTAATGCTAAAAATATAATTTAAAAAAATACTAAAAATTTTCAAAGTTATTTTAATGAGTTATACATCCTATGTGAGTACTAGTATAGCCTCCATGATGTACCATACATTACAACCATCATCCATTTTTCAAAAAAAACACTTTATGATAGTCTAAGACTATTTAAACCTTCTCAACACCTCCATTGTACAGCCTGATATGACCCTATACGATGTGGAAGAGCTTCAAGAATGGTTTTTTAGCCATGGCATCCTTGGATAGGCATGGCATTGGAACATATTAGGAGAAATAATATTTCATTTTCCAAATTTTTAATAAAATTTGATCGAAAAATTTAGGTTTTGGGGTCCCATAAAAGATAAGAGATTTTTATCCTTTTTCCAAATTTTCATGGATGAATTAATTTTACTTGGTAAATTAATTTTTTTTATTTCCATAAAGTAAATAATCCAGTTTAAATATATATTTCTCTATATATGTCTTTTAAAGGCTCATAGATAAAATAGAAAGGATAATCTTGTAAAAACCCATGGAAGTTGGAGGTCCAGGGTTCAAATATCACTTTTGGTCAAATTTTCTATTTGGTCATTTGCTTTTTGGAAAAATATTCCATTTTTAAAAATCTTTTCCATGGTTTGAACATTGTAAAGGGCATAAATAATGTAAAAGAGTCAAATCTTGTGGTATAAAAATAATAGTTTTGTGTTTTTTTGGTGAAATAAGTATTTAATTAATGAAATAAGGGTGCAAATCTTTTTTTTTTTTATATATGAGGTTAAGTACAAAACCCATCAAAATCCTCTCTTTTACTCTACATTGAGGTTAAGTGAAAACCCCCATAGAAGCATTATTGTGTGCCAAGTGTTATTGTGAGTGTTTTTTTATTTCTTTTTTTAATTTATTTTTATTTTAAAATTCCAAAAATTCAAAATTTAGTTTCAGATAGTGATCATTTAACAATTTTCAATTACACTGATTGAAAAAGTTTAATGGAAGCTTCATTAGTTTTCAGTGAGCTATGGGATGTTGTCAAGAGTGAAATCCTATCTTACCTATAAAATAGTTTAAAATTGATATTTACAATATACATGATTCTAAAGCCTTAATATTAATCAAATGTTGTTTCACTATAGATAAATTCATATTGAAAACTCTCCTCATAGTTTCACTACATGGAAGACTTTATCTAACTTGTATGATTAAAATATTAAGCATAAGAAGATAGATATACACATGCAATTGTTTACTTTGTCATTAAATGAAGATGGGGATATGAGAGATTACATGTCTAAGTTGAACAATATTGTTACTGAGTTTACTAAGGTTGATTTTGGTAAACTAGATGATGATCTCATTTTTATTACTACATTAAAAGGATTACATGTGTCCTATAAAAAATTGTGGAAATGTCACATGTCTCTGACAAGATCATAGCCATAACTTTTGATAAATTAGATGAGTTTATTGTTCAACATGACCTCTCTCTACCCAAAAAATCCAATACAATTAAGGAATCCCATGTTACATATTTCAAGCCTAGTTCTTCTTGTTATTTTCAATAAAACTATAGAGGTCAAAATTATAGAGGGGGTAGAGGTGTGAGAGGAGCCAGATTTAAAAACAAAGTTAGAAGACATAATTAAAATAGCTATTCTAATCAACAATATATCCATTCTCATTCATATGATATGAGTGATAGAGGATGTGGTCACAACTCTTATAGAGGTAGAGGTTGAGGTAGATCAAACATTCAATGGCATAGATGTAGTAAATTTGGTCACATTACTTCTTAGTGTAGGATTCCTTTTAACAAAAGTTAGAGGCCACAAAAAGTGACTAAGTTTAACTCTACTCAATATCTTGACCATGATTATGATGAGCCAGGTAATATTGCTCATGAATCTACATTAATTACTTTAGGTAACATTTCTTATATGGAATATGAGGCTAGATATGAGTTCACACATGTGGGTTTTAGATACAAGATAAACTAAACACATGGCATTTAGGTGAGACTTTTTTTGGAATTTTAAAGAAGCATATCTCACTCTAGTATCCTTGGTAGATAAGTCTATGCATAAACTATAGGAGCTTGGGCTTATTTGAATTCTTCTCCCTAATGGTTTTGTCAAATACTTGAATAATGTTTGGTATGTTCCCACATTACAAAAAAATCTTATTTCCTTGGTAAATATTCATAATAAGGGTTATAAAATTATGTTTAAAATGGTATCATTTATATTAAATCATTAAAGAATGGATACAAAACCATGTATACAAGTTATGAGGATGGAAATTTGGTGTATTTACATTGTAAAGTGACTCCTCCCATAATGGAACATGTGATAATTATTCATTCTAGTACAATTACTATGTCTACATAATATTTGTGGCATCTCTGATATGGACATTTTAATGTTCACTCTTAGGTGGACTTACAGAGATATGGTATGGTGAATGTTTTCTCAATTTTTGAAAAGATAGAATTATTTATGAACCATATGTTTTAGGCAAATAGAACAGGGAAAATTTTCATAAGGGTTCTTCATGGCACGTTAACAAATGTTTGTAGTTAGTTCCATAGTGACATTTTTGACATGAATAATTCATCCATTAGTGGGTGAAAATATTTTGTGTTATTTATTGATGATTTTTCTAGTTTAACTTGGGTGTTTTTTTATGAAAAACAAGTCAGAGGTTTTCACTGATTTTATTGAATTGTTACACTTAGTTGAAAAAGAAACAGGTTCACACTTAGATACTCTTCATTTAGATAATAGTGGTGAGTATAATTCAAATGAATTTTTATGTTATTTTTGGTAACATGGAATTTATTGACAATCTAGTGATTCTTATACTCCACATCATAATGGAGTTTCTAAATAAATGAACAAGACTTTAGAGGGTACAACTTGAGCTATGTTGAACTATAAATAGTTCAATGATAAGTTTTGGGTTGAATCCATTTGTACTTAAGTGTATTTGAGAAACATATCCTCTACATCTATACTTTTGGGTAAAAATCCATATGAGGTTTGGTATGGGTTTAAACCAAAAGTCAAACACTTAAAATTTTTTGGATGTCTTTGTTTTGATTTAGTTCCTAATGAACACAGAACTAAGTTGGAACCTTGAAGTATAAAATGCATCTTTCTTGGGTATTCTAAAAATAAAAAGGGGTATAATTTACTTGCACAAGATACAGGGAAATTCATAGTGAGTAGGGATGTGATATTTGATGAATTTGGTAATATGAACATGGTAGATACTGATTCATAATTTGATAGGTTAGAGAGTAAGATGTAAAAATGTGTTAAAGGATTGAATAATGATGCTAACTCTCATAGGTTGTGGTATGAGACTATTATCCATTCCATTTATTCTCCTTCCTCAAAAAATTCATAGGATAATGACTTAGAAAATGTTAAAATTTCTCTAAGTCTTCCTTCAACTGGTACACATAAAGAGAATTCTAGTGTTATTGATCTTACCAATTTAGACAAGTATCAAAAATGGGCTTAAAGTAATTTTTATTATTGGAAAGTAGATGATTTTGGTATAATAGTTCCCAATATTTCTTGTAAATAGGTGAATTATGCAATGGTTGTTACTACTTATTCTATTGAGCTATCCAATTTTGAGGAGGTTTCTACTTAATAGGTTTGGCAAACTACAATGCAAATTGAGTAAGATACCATTTTTAACAATAATACTTGGGTTTTGGTTGATCCTCCTCCATATGTTCAACCCATTGATTATAAATGGTTTTATGAGGTCAAGTATAAATTAGATGACTCCCTTGTTAAACATAAGGCAATGCTTGTTATGAAAGGTTATGCATAATAAGAAGGTATTGATTATGAGGAAATGTTTACACCAACTTCCAAATGACATACTATTCATAAGGTACTTTCCTTAATATCACAAAATGGTTGGAAAGTGCATAATATGGATGTAAAAAGCATTTTTTTGAATGGTGATTTATAGGAAGAAGTGTATATGAAATAACCCCAAGGTTTTGATAAAGTGGGTGCAAAACACAAACTGTGTAAATTAATCAAATCTCTCTATGGGCTCAAACAGGCACCCAGGGCTTGGTATGAAAAAATGGATTCTTACTTAAAGAAAATTGGCTTTACACATACTGAATCAGATGATACTCTATATTCAAGTGCAAGGAAATAAATTAATAATTCATGTTCTCTATGTTGATGACTTGTTTATCATAGGAAATGATGAAAATCATAATAATTCTATGAAGATGGAACTAAAAGATGCATTTGAGATGATAGATCTTGGACTTATTCACTATTAACTTGGCATATAAGTTACTTAGAAATATCAAAGTATTTTCATTTCAAACACTAAGTATATTTCTGAGTTATTAAATAGGTTTGGTATGAATGATTGAAAACCTACCCTCACTCCCATGGAAATTAACTTGAAATTATCTAAGAATGATGGTAGTTCCCTTTTTTATGGCACAAAATGTCAAGAGTTAGTGGGAGGTTTGATATAATTGAAGACTACCAGGCTTGATATATCATTTGCAATTGGAATTTTATCTAGGTTTATACATGAGCCTAGATAAATTCATTGGCATGAAATAAAAAGAGTACTTTGTTAGCTTTAGGGAATGAAAACATATGGCCTTGAGTACCCCCTCAAAAAGAACTTCAAACTTTTTGGGTATTGTGATGTATATTTTGGTAGATGTGTGGATGATAGAGTGTCGACAGTAGGTTACACTATGTATATGGGTTCAACTACCATTGTTTGGTGTTGTAAGAAGCAAGATTAAATGGAAAATTCATTAGCATAATTAGAATACATAACATCCTAGGATGCTTCTAGATAAAAAAATTATTTATAGTGCATTCTTGAAGATCTTTAGATTTCTTATATTGCCCCTATATAGTTATACATTGATAATAAAATTACAATTAAGACATCTAAAAATATTGTATGTCATTCCAAAATAAAACATATAGATGTCAAATATCATTATCTATGAATTTTGGTGTCAAATAAATAAATTGATGCAATATATTCACAAATTACTAATTAAATAGTTGATATCTTCACAAAACCCATTGATAAAATAGAATTTGATAAATTCCAAAAAAACTTGGCATGTGTCCAAAGCACTGACTTTGGTTCATCAGGGGTTTGTTAGGACTTGTTCCAAAGTCTTAACTTTAGTTTAGGTTGTTAGGTAATAATAATTATAAAGGGACATGCATATTTATTTCTATATACAAATACTTTAATAGTCATAGTCATTTTAGTTAGTTTGGTTTTATATTTTTGAGTTAATAATTAAACTTACGGGTTGAATTATCATGGAGAGTTGGTTATTTTGTTGGTTTTTATTGGTAATTGGTGAAAAATATATATTCATGTTTGTGTGATTAAAAGGGTTAATGACATATTATCACCCTTTATATGTACTTTTATTTTATTATTAATAAAATTCTTATGGACCCATGTTAGTGGGTACAAGATTTACCCTAAGGTGATTTTTGTTGGTTGAAGTAATTTGAGTGTTATCAATGATAGTTAATTTATTTATAACTAGGTAAATTTTATCATTATACAAAGAGGTAAGGTATCCCATACAATATTTTTAAATGAAGGTAACCAACCTATCCTTCTTCAAACCCCTCCACCTCCCACATCTCATTTTCAAGGTTATGTATGCATGTTTAATCTAAAACACCTAAGGCTTGTGCTTTTGAGGCTCTAAAAGATAAAATAATTAGTATGGGAAAGCTAATATCAGATTTATAAAATTAAAATTAGTTTTTATTACAAATATCACATTATTGGAACAATTGATTACATGTGCAAACAATCCAAAATGTGCTAGCATTAACCATGTATGTGCATCTCCATCTACCAGTGTTGTACCTAATAATATTTAATATCAAAAATATAAATTAAAACAAAATACAACTATAATAAGTGATTTAAAAATTATCCAAATGGATAATAAAATTTTAAGTGATCTTCTAATGGAAATGATTATAAATAATTTGATAAAACTACCTCCTTTATATCCTCTAAGGAGATCAAAATACTATTATGCATATCATATAATGCATGGGAATCATACATATCATTATTTGGATTTGAATAAGAAAATATGAAATATAATTGATATTTATGATCTTATCATTAACATATCACTTAAGAAACCCACTCACCTTAGGAGTGCATCTACTAAAGCAAAAGTTAGAAAATCAGCACTAGTACAAAAGTGGTAACCAGAAGACAAATCAGAGTAATAAAAAGTTGAAAAGGCCCAATTCACACAATAAAATGTTCAAAATGAAAAACTAGAATAAGACCACATTCAACAAGCTAAGTTAGAGAAATAAAGAGCATGAGAATCACAGTATGAAAAAGAGCAATTACAAAGGGAATAATTGGAAAAATAAAGGTTACAATAAGAAAAGGTGGCATTACTACAATAAAAATTGTCAAATCAAATTTAAGATAAGTAAAAAATCATTATTAAAATAGGTTTTATAATAAAATATCCTCCAAATCATGAAAATATATAGTTCCAAGTGTGGATCTAAAGGAGTCAACTAAAAAGAGTTCATTATTCCTAGAGCCTTTAATTCTCATTCCCTTCATAGATGGCATGCAATGTATCAATGTGATGATCAATAATTATATTGAAATGAATGTTTATAGTATTAAATTATTATAATTTATTGGATATGATAAGTAAAATTTGAGTAAGTTTACTTTATCTAAATCATTTATTGGATCCATTGAGCTACCTTTCATAGTTGGGCCAAAAACATGTTTAGTGGTATTTCATGTATCTATTAGCTTGGTATAATATAATGTTGAATTAGGAAGATAATGGATGATAGAAATGGGGAAAAAATAGGTAAATATTCTAGTCCTTTCACATTTTCACACAAAAGTGCAATGATCATAATTTTAAGGGAAGATACAATTTCTTCAAAGCAATAACAACTGAAAGCAAGAATACTTTCAACTATCATACAAATAAATACAAGTAATGGCATAGCAGTAGAGGCAAATGAAACAATATATATTATAAAATTTAATACCATAGTATGGGGAACTTACTTATTCATACAAGATACAAATAAAGATAAGAATGGCATTTCACAAGTTTCAAATGTAGAAGATGAGTATAAAAATCTAGATTGGTCTGATCCTGATGATACTAATTATACAAAATATGAATATGGTAATCATATATATTCTACATAGTTTCATGATATTATTCATTGAAAATATGTCACCATTACTTTGTTCAATGTATAATCTATTGATGGCAAGACTCTTAAGGGAGTCATCGATTAGCATATTTCATCCCTTGTACATACTTCTTCCAAATTATTTTAAAAATACAAAAATAGTTAAATATTCTTAGAAAATACTAAAATAAAGACTTACGCATGATCATATGCACATGGTATTTGATACTTGTTTTATTTATTTTATATCATACATTTTTCACCAATATATATGATTTACTACATATTACACATGACATAATTCCCAAAACTAATTACATATGATTTTACTATATCACACACAAAAATTATAGTTAGACAAGATAATTATGGAGTATAGGAGCACAATGCTCTAGTGTTCCTCACCCCACTCATATCCTAGTGAGCTCATACTATCACTACTCAGTTTTAGACTTCACACAAATTTCCTACAACATGTACATTCATCATCTATCTCATTGGGGGCATGGTAAACACATTTTTTATCCTTATTTTCCCAAATTATCTTACTCACATGCTTAGTATTTTACATTATTTACATCTTATGATATTTCTCACTCACTAATATTATGATATATTATTTCCTATCTCATTTACTGAATATTGCTCAGATTACAACTTAGCTCTTGTTGACCATAATACATAATCATGCATGATTTTCATATTATTTTTCCTAGTTTCATATCTTGTATGCACTTATTTTTTTTCTTTGATGACATTAAAATATGTCATTTCCAAGTGGATATAATCCTTTATATATTTTCTTATATGTGTATGAGGATATTTGAAAATGTCCTTGTGTATATTTTTTATTCATGAAGTGGGCATTTAAACATGTCCTTATATGTGGCTCTAAGACTCAATTATTTCCTTGTATACATGTGAGGGTTTTTTAACATGCCTTTGTATGTATCTTATATTCAAGTTAGTGAGATTTGAACATTTCCCTTATTTTTGGCTCTTTCACCTTTTATTATGTTTGTTGTGTGTGTACTCTTTTTATTGTGTGCATCATGGACATGACACTTTTATGTATTCTCTACTCAATTTTGGATGCCATGATGCACATCATGAATTATGCCCTAAGTATATATATTAATCATTATATTCTTATTTGACTAAATTATCTACTTACTTCATTGTCACATCTATCTATACACATTTCTTGTGAATTCTTATGTTCACATGCATCATACATTATTACTATGCTCAATTTACACACACAATGATTTCATGTTTTTCCATGATGTCATTATTACTAAGATTTATAATTTTACATCATAATAACCTACTACATTACCTTTTATTTTGAGTTAAGTTCTTACACAATATCAAAAACTCAACTCAAAATAGGGGGAATTCATAGAGGCTTGTCTTAGAGACCAGGCTTCCCAAATCATTACACAAATATGATCTAATGAGATTACATGATAGATAAATTTTTAGGCTTAAAAAAACACAAAAGTTTGGATAAGAGTGCCACATTGGAAAAGAGAGAACTAATCTAGTGTCCTTCCTAAAATTATCATCTAAATGCCTAAAAAATAGGCATTTCTAAAATTTCCTAGAATCTCAATTTCCATAATTATTCAAAATTACATAGTTTTGTCTCAGATTTGCTCAATTGGGAGAAATCATGTGTGGCATGGTGTTCCACATTAGCACTTAGGTTTATTCAGAATCATAGTTGTTTTACTTAGTATTAAAATCTATATGCACCATATATTAGTTGGGTACATGTGTGCAGCACATTATTTCCTCATTGCATCAATTTTTACACTAATTTCAAAGATGGAATGACAATTCATATTATTCTCCACACTATATACACTAGACCTAGATTATACCTATTATTTTTACCATAATTTAATCTCATTCCATTTATAATGGATGGTTCACTATTTACACTAGTATCTACCCTAGATTTCACACCAGTATCTATACCAATTTTTGTACTAGATATCTATATCAAGATTTATACATGAATTACAAGACACTCCGCTAATCTAGGATTATGATGATGGAGTCAATCACACTTGATTTATTGAGTACACCCACCTATATATAAGTATTTGGGCATGTATAATATAATCCAATATATTTAATGTTAATATAAATGTACAACATTCCATAGCCACCAATTTTTATTCTAGGTTATGCTTTAGAAAAGGCATAATGGCTCGAGTACTCAATTAGTTGTATTAATTTATTATCACTCTCTAGTTTCTTATATTTTGTGTTTTGATTATTTATCTTAAGTAAACAATGATATTACTTATTTTTCATTATAGGTTTGAGTGGAGCATAGATCAACATTGTCATTTACATGCAAGACTCCTTCCCATAGGTACGTTCAAGTACACACTCTTTTTCCTTTTACTCTAGTGATTTCAATTTGATACATTATTAGAGTAAAATGGGGGATAATTTAAACACAAAATTAGTTCATTTAAGCTAAAAAATTGCATTTATGACCATTCTTTTACACTTTTAGCTCTAGACCTATATTAGGGCCCATTTTAATCACTTTAAACCACCTTAGACACTCTTATAAGATGATATATGACCCCCAAATGAACTTATCCTTATTATAATAAAACTTAGACACATTTTAGACCCTTCCTAACACTCATCATGAGGAAATCACCCATTGGACAAGATCACCCTAGGGGATAGGGATGCACTACTCTAGTGTCCTTCCCCCCTCTCCTATCTTCTTACTAAATAATAACTAATTTTCCAAATTCAAATCAATAGGAAGGTCAACCCATGTCCCTAGTAATTCTTATTCAAAGTATTATCAATTATATGAATATATGAACTTTTCAAACCATTTAACATACGAGAAGCTTCCATGTTGAAAAACACTAGAATCACATTTTCACATTGAGAGTTGAATACTTATTTCCCCAGTTCTAGTTGTATAAAGACCTATTATCCCATAGATCAATTTTAAGTACATGTCATAGATAAAAAATCATGGTTAAATCATCTAATCATATTACTATTGCACCAACATCTAACACATTACACCAGTTATTCACACACCATTGTAGCATGGGATAATTACATGAATTTTGATCCCTCTTTAGAGTATTGGTATGTAGGTAGTGTTCAACACATGGGGTATTGAGGTATCACCCAAATTGAGCCACTGACCCATTTTTCCCATTTATTTCTATTGATTTTCACATGCCAAGTAATTAGTGTTTTTGAAGGAAAATCAATTATACACTGGTCTTCACAAGTGATCACAAGCTCTCACACCAGATACATGATTTAGAAATGAAGGCATAGAGAACTTAGAAACCCTAATTCCATCACTAAAAGTAGACATGAGCACCCTAGGTTGGATAAAAGTGCCACCCCTCTAGTGTCTTCTTCTTAGTGTTGTTGTCCAGTCCTATATCTAATTTTAGAATCTTGATTCCAGTCACCAAACCTCTCTACATAGCACGTTTTAGAGCCTAATTCCTCTTAAAATCATGATTTATAGATAGGTATTTTTTTTTACTTGCACTTTGTTATTTTTACTAATTTTTTAGAATACAATAGTTATAAATTAGTGAATGTTATCATTGTTATATTATTTTCCTAATTTTACATAGTATTTTTGTCATCTAGGGTTTTCACATAAATCCCAATTTTGATAAAATAATATCTCACATTTTGGTTAGAGATTTGATTGATTTTGTCTTAAAATACACTAAAGATGTGAACTTAATCTTGGTAAATAGATGGTTTTGAGGGTCATCACCATTATATTTAATAAGTGGATGTTGATTTTTTACCCTCAAGTGGAAAAATCCACTCTCAACCTATTTGGGTCAAACTCCCAAGACTCCCCTTAGATTTTTAGAATGTAGTCATTTTTAAGGCCATTGGCAACAATATATGGACATTTCTCATTGAATATGATAACTATCCACTTGAATATTCTAGGATGGTGTCAAAATTCCTATTTGATTTATATTTTAAGTAAGTCTTAGAGAAGGTAATTGACTTGGAATATGCACCCTAGATACACAACCAAACTCTAAACTATGTGGGTGTTCTCAATGTCATGCCTATGGGAATTTAAAAAATGATTGCTCTCTACTTTTTTATCACCAGTTTTTGAGGCATAAACTATCCCAACATTCTTAAAATATATAGGAGAGTAAATTTAATAGAGATGGGACTTCTAAGCTTTAAACAAAGATAATTGGTAAGATTACTAGCTTGTTGATTCAAAAGGTAACTTATCCTATGAGACATTAGATGTTGTCTAATTAAGTTTTAAAAAAATGTTTGAGGAAGTAGGGCTCTTTGATCCATCCCTTCACTTTCCCATGTAGGATTTACTTAGATGGATCCCTATTTACTACTCATTAGGATGTGTCATTACTAGATCCCACCACCCTAAACTACTCTTTACCTCTAACTAGACATGACAGTGAGTCATTAAAATAGGCTAGAAGTTGTCAAGGATGATCCTTTACCTAATGTATTTATGAAGAGGTCTATTTTTTTTACTCTCTTGATTAGATTTGGTCATAATATAATTCATCACTTGAATAGATTAACAATTCCATTAGATGATCATGTGATCCCCCTTGATATACATGAGGATATTTCTATTTAGATGAGTAATATTTTGAGATTAACATAGATTTATTGACTCATCCTAAGATTAAAATAATTTTTTTTAACTTATAATGCATTAGACAAGTTCTAGGTCATGAGAATTTAGGAACTAATAATCTCTCAATTGAGTAGCCCAAGGCTAACTCTGCTATTACATTCACTATTCTTGGGTATTTTTGATATCCATTGAGATCTTGGATTTTAGCTACAAATAAGTGAGATGGTTGTATCAAATATAGTCTTTTTTGTATTATAATTATGGGTAAATCATTTCTATATAATGGTCAAACTTCCTTACTCTCTCATATATAATAAAAAAAAAAATAGTGAAATCCAACAAGGAAAACAACAACAAAAATTTGAGGCCCTTAGAGTGAGGCAATCCCTATTTTTTTATTAATGTTAATTATGTCACTTAACATCATATGGTTTATAAATCCATTCAAAAAACTATTTTGAGAATATTTTGTTCACTTGGACAAGCTAACCATGATCTTGATTTAGGATACTAAGGGGGAAGGTATTATGGTTATTAGTGAAATTTATAAATATTAGGATTTCTTATCTATTAATTATATTTGTAATTATAAAGGATTTGTCATGGGCTATAATACCCCTTCCTTAAGGATGGTCACTTTTATTTTGCTCTCCTATGGAAATGGGGTATACATTCACTCTATGGAATTTGGAAAAAACTTTTTCATGACTAATATTTATGGGCTATATGAGGAGAGAATGGTTTTTTTTTTAGGACATGTTCACCCAAAATATTTTATGAGTGGATAAATCCATTATAGTGGGTGACTTTAACTTTACCATAAAGAGTGTTGAAATTTGGGGGCTTCTATGTGAATTACCTCATTGGTTGATTACTTCTTCCAAAAAATTGAGGAGGTCAAATTGGTGGAATTTAAGCCTATAAATCTAGTTCATACTTGGTGTAACATGAGATTTGATTCATATCACATATCCAAAAGACTTGATATATTCCTTATAGTTTCCACCCTCTTGATTATCATTGTGAAAATAAGATCTTGGGTGGTAATTCTAATCATCTTACTATTTTTATTTGGATTAAAAAATAGGAAAAAGACCCCAAGCCCTTTGATATTAAATCCTTTTTATATACCTTATGATATTTTCATAAATTTGGTAGTGGATTTCCATTGATGTTTCCTCTCAATAGTTATCCAGTCTCCAATTTACTGATAACTTAACAAGAGTGAAGAAGGTTTTTATTAGTTGGGTGTAAAAAATTGACATAAAGATAGAAAGGATATATTATTAATGAAACATTAGATGTTAGATATATTTGATCATGTCATTGATAAGTATTTTCATGAAGTTACAAAAATTTAACTCAAAGCTCTAGAGAAAAAGAAGTGAGAATTGTTGGTAGAATATGAATCCCAGTGGAGACTTAAAATTAGAGTTTTATGTTGTTGATTACATAACATACCAAATTTTTAGTCTTAAAATGGGGACCCTCTTTTTATATTAGAGTCTAGTCTTATAAATTTTAGTAGTTTATTATGGTTACTTGTTTAAATCAACCTTTTGAGATGCCTATTCTACTAGATGTGAAGATATGAAATCTAAATGTGATTTATTGTTTCATCCAAGCCTATAAAATTAATTATACTTATAAAAACACCTGGCATGGAAATTTGCATCTTGGGTTTCTTTAATTTCAATACCTAAATTTGCATAATTTTAATAAGTCTTATTCTAATTATTTTCTTATGTTTTTAAACACATTTGTATCTTCCTCTAAGACTATTTTTCCATAGGTTTATGTAAATTATCTAACTGTTATAGAGTTTTCTACCTCTTTTCCTTAACAATTTTTGTCCATTTATTCTTTAATTGGATTCAAAATGACAAATAACTTATACGGGTTCATTTTTTTTCTTAGTCATTTTTTAATAAGGACTAAATAGGCTTAGGATAGAAGAAATAACTAAGTTGTTTCACTAATTTATTTTATTTTATTCTTAGTTGTCTTTCATATTTCTTCATAGAAATTTTATTTTGCACTTTTGTGGTCATCTCTTTTCAAGTCATTTAACCATTTCTTTTTAAAAAATTGAGTCACTAATTATGCCTTCACATGTTATGCCTACAGGTTAATAGAAAGAGTGTAGGCAACTTAGTCAAAAAAATTATTTTGAATAATTTTTTTGATGACTCAAGAATTATTCAAGTATTTTATCTTAGAGAAAATATCACAAATTTAATCAAAATTTATACACAATGGAATACTTTACATAGGTTCTGAATAAGATTTATGAGGATTTGGGTCTTCAAGATAAATCTTCATGAATAAAAGTTTTGATGACTCTCTAGTGCCATATGTCATTCACCTAGAGGTCCCAAAAACTCTACCCCATGTAAAGAATACTTTTGGAACTTATCTAATTTCAAAAAATGTTTCACACCACTATGTGGCATCATTCCACTTCTTCAAAAGACTTAACTAATTTTGTAACAAGCCCACTGTGTTTGAATTTGAAAAATGTGATTTATTTTTTAGACTAAATCAACATATTCTTTCACTAGATTACACCACGAGAATATAATTAGTGATCCTGATAAAAATTCTAAATAAGCCAACTATAACATGTATGTGATAGCTAACCATCATTAATGACTATCATCATGTGAGAACACATCATAACTGATTATAGAAAGTAATTACTCATATCTAACCATGGATGATACAAACATAAAGCCACTATTGTAAATCTACAATAAGTAATTGATTACATCTCATCATAATAATGTCTCAATAATAATAAATACAATATAATGTACAAGATACAAAGCTCCACAGAGCATGAGTTCCCCAAACTCTAGTATTTATGGAAATCTCAAGTGTCATCTCCAAAAAAGTATTTATATGGGGAGGGAGAGAATCATCTAAGCACTTTTACACACCAAGCAAGGACCATCGATCCCATACATAATCTTCCTTCAAGGAATGGCCCTCCCTTATCAAATGAGTAGATAGTGATGGTGAAATAATATAGAGAGACAATATATTAATTGTGTGTTATATGATTTCTAAGAACATGTAGCGTACCATAAAGAAATTCATTCTAACATGATATTTCACAAACATGTAAATCAAACACATGAAATGACAATGTCTAACTAACATTACTTTGGCCAAAGTTTTCAATTGTTATTGATCTCTAGGATCATTCAATTTCATACACACCACTTGATATGATTACCTATTGTAAGAAAATTCCTTAGATGATTCATAATAATAGAATTATATATGGAAAAATTAAGAGAAGAATAAGTAGATCCATAATAATAATTGGTGAAAGATCAAAATACTTGAATATTATGACTGAGCCACTTTGAGGTAAAAACCTCCATAACAATGCAATAAGAATAAAATTCATAATATGATGATAAAAAACTAACCACTACCTCCTATATATGCTCTACTTAGCCATGGTTATTCCTAAGGTTTCTGACCATAATAATAACATCAAGAAATTCAATAAGCTAATATGAAGATGTGTAAGCCACAATTCAGTCATGCATATCCCTAGATGCACTATAGTTTAAGGGAATAACATGCCCCTCTCCTTCAAAATAATGTTGTCCTCAATGTTGAATCAAACTAGGATGTTTCTATAGGAATGCTTCATCCTCCCATGTTGCATCTTTAGCATGTAGGTTCTTCCATTTGATCAAATACTACTTAGTGGCTCTGGTCCAAAGTATCTTAGTGTGCATGTGAAGGATCTCTTTAGGCTCTAAAATGACTCTACCTTATTCATATAATTTAGATAACTCAGTTTAAGTAGAAACTTTGTGTCCAATTACTTTATTCAAGAAATATACATGGAATATTAGATGTATGTGAATGGCCAGGGGTAATTCTAACTTATAGATCATACTACCAATCTTTTGCAATATTTGGTAAGGGTCATAATACTTAGGTGATATCTTGGTATCCTTTTTCTATTGTTTTAGAGACATATGCTTATATGGTTGAAAATAAACAAATACACAATCCCCTATGTCAAACTATCATTCACTGAAATGTTGATCTACTTTTTGATTCATTCAATTTTATGCCATTGATAAATTCTCTCACAAACTAACACTCCTATTTATGGTGAATATGTTCCTCAATAGCTCAAACCTTAGGATGCACTATTGAAACTAAAATAATGTATGGGCGGTGATACCCATACAATGCCACAAAGGGAGACATCTTGGAAGAAGTGGTATATCACCATTCAATAAGTGGAAACCAATGAACCCATTTATCTTATTTATCATAAATAAAATAATGAAGATACCCTTTGAGACATTTGTTGACTATCTCTATTTATCCATCATATTGAGGATGATAAGATGAGCTATGAACCAATTGGGTACCCAAACATGTAAATAATTTAGTCCAAGAATTAATAATAAACATGGGATCTTGTTCACTTATAATGATCTTTAGAGTGCCATGTTATTTTTTGAATTGTATTGAGAAAAGTAGAAGTTACTATATTGGGAATAAATGGCTATGATAAGGAGCAAAAATGAGCATACTTGGTGAGTCAATCCATAACTATCATGATAAAAAATTTACCCTTAGACCTTGGTAACCCCATAATTAAATCCATATAAACCTCTTCCCAACACTGGCTAGGGATGGATAAAGGTTGTAAGAGACTTGGGGTCTTAATGGTTTCACCTTTATTTTGTTGGCATACCATGCATTCAACCACATATTTTTAAATGTCCCCTTTAATTCCTTCCCAAAATAAATATTTCTTGATTATATGATATGTTATCAAAAATCCCAAGTGTCCTCCTAGTGGAGAGGCATGAAGTTCATAAAGAATTTTATGTTTGAGGAGAGAATGCTTATAAAGGTATAATCTATCATTATACCATAATGTGTTCCCATTTCATGTAATTTTTTTTATTTTTTTATAAATTTTAGAACCCTTTTGAATATTCTAAATCAAATCCTTAGTAGTACTATCATTCTCCCATTATAATCTTTCTTTTTCTAGCCAATCTATATGCCACATGGTCATGGTGAATAATAATGCCTCAACTAATTCATCCCTCTTAGAGAGGGCATCTGCTTCCACATTCTCTTTTCCTTTCTTATACACTATTTAAAAATCATAGCCTAACATTTTAGTCACTCATTTATATTGTTATTTAGATGACAAGTGTTATTCTAAAAAATATTTGAGGCTATCATGATTATTCTTTACCCAAAAGTGATGACCCATTAGATATTGTCTCCATTACTTCACTGCATGCAGAATAGCCATCATCTATTTATCAAATATTGATTTGATCTTATTTTTTACCTTAAGTTGACAACTTTCAAATTCTAGTGGTCTACCTTCTTGCATGAGTATATTTCCCATGCCATATCCTAATGCGTCGCACTCCATAATAAATTTTTTTGAAAAATTAGGAGTAATCAAAACTTGGGTTGTGCACATAAGTAGTTTCAACTGTTCAAATTCCTTAGTGTTTAAATCAATCTACTAGGAGTCTTTCTTTATTAAAGAGGTGAGTGGAGAAAAAATTCTAACATAATTTTTAATAAACCTATAATAGTAACCAATTAGCCACAAAAATCCATGAAGGTTTTTAAGGGTCTTGGGAAACTGTCACTCCATCATTGCTTGAATTTTATGAAGATCAAATTTAACTCCTTCATGTGAAATAATATTACCCAAGTAACCCACCTCATGGACACTAAAAGCACATTTGAGGTTTGGAATAAAGTTGATGTTATTCCAAAATAGAAAGCACCTATTTTATAAGCATTAAATGGTCTTCCCAATTTTTGTTGTAGATGAAGATATAATCAAAAAACACTAATACAAACTTTTTCAAAAATAACCTAAAAATAGTATTCATCAAACTCTAAAATGTATATGGTGCATTTGTGAGGCCAAAAGACATGGCCATATATTCATAATGGCCTCCATGATTTCTAAAAGTTGTTTTAGGTATGTCCTCATTGTGGATGCAAATATAATGATATCCAAAACAAAGATATAAGTTGATAAAATAAATAGCACCATGCAATTAATCTAGCGAATCATCAATTACTAGAATATGAAACTTATCTTTGATGGTGTATTTTTTGAGTTCTATGTAGTTTGTGCATATTCTTCGACTATCATCCTTATTCCACACCATGACCATTAGGGAGGAATATTCACTTTAATTATGTCAGATGATTCCTACCTCTAACATCTCTTGTACTATATTTTCAATTTTAATCTTTTGGAAATAGGGATACCTATATGGTCTGATATTAGGAGGTGTACTTCCTAGAATGAGTGTGATGGAATGATCATGTGCATGACTTGGAGGAAGTCTTTCTAGAATGTCACAAAAAATAATATAATGGTCATCCAACACCTTTTGAAAATTAGGATATGTAGACTCCTTTTTTAGTTAAAACTCCATGAAAAATAATCATGTCACAAAACCTTATGCACCTTTTTTGAGAATCTTTTTCATCTAGTGGGAACTAACTAGTTGTGGATATTTAGCCTATAATCCATGTAGTTCAAAAGTTTTCTTTTTAAATAAAATCTCATGAATAATAAATGGAAATTCATCTCAATAATTCCCAATGTGGTGAGCCATTACACTCGCAAAATAATGTCATCTCCTCCCATGGGAATAGCAAACATAGGGGAATATAATAAATAGTCTCCCATAGAAAGCTTAATATTATGACATTTCTCAGAATAGTTAATCATACCACCATCTACAATCATGACCTAAAAATCTAAAACTAATTAAATAAAATAATTCAAATGAGCAACCAACTAACTATTGATGAAGTTATGTGTACTCCTAGAGTCAATTAACATAGTCACCTTATGTTTCTTCAATAACCTCACCACCTTAAGAGTTTGAGGAGTAATAATGCCTGAAAGTCCATGACATGAAATAGTAGGTTGAGAATATTTAGATTCATCCTCAAGTTCTTCTAACCCTTTCTTTGAATCCTCCTCATCTTCTTCCTCATCATTGACACTGTCAATGTAAAACTTCTTTTCATCATATCGATTCCCTTTTCTCCATTTTCTATCACAACCAAAACATAAACCTTTTACATGATTTTCTTCCACTTGTTGAGGTGTCAATCTGGTAGGCTAATGAAATGATGGTACTAGAAAGGTGCATTCATGAAAATTGGTGAAAGGCCTTCATATGATCATCTCTTTTCCTCAACCATGTGTGCCTTTAGTATGGCCTCAGATATAGTATTAGGATGAAACATTTGAACCTCCAATTAGATTCTATCTTTGAGGCCACCCAAAAATAGGTTAATCATATTTTCATTAGTGATGTCTACCAAACATAAGGAGAGATTCTTAAATTGATGAATGTAACTTGTCTAGTTGACTGAAGTAATTTTTAAAGATATAATTGTGATAATGGAGCTAAAACTCTTTATAAAATATTGACCATAAAACTATGACACCCATATTTTTCTTTTGAGAAAACAACCAACGATACCAAATGAATGGCTCAGTATCTAGATAGAGAGAGGCCATAACTACTTTTTATGAATATAGAGTTTGACGTAGATCAAATAAATTTTTTAATTTGAGTGAGATAAGTGAGTGGATCATTACCATCAAACTTTCAAAAGTCCACTTTTGGTAATATTAACTTAGGGCCAGAATTGGTATTGGTATTAGTATTATTTAGAGTAGGAGAGCCAAACTAAAGTGGTGGAGGATTATTTTGTAGTGGCTTAATTGATAAGTTGGCCAATTACCTAGATATTTATTGTAATTGATCCTCTAATGATACCAAATGAATGGCTCAGGTTCTAGATAGAGAGAGCCCATAACTACTTTTTATGAATATAGAGTTTGATGTAGATCAAATAAATTTTTCAATTTGAGTGAGATAAGTGAGTGGATCATTACCATCAAAATTTCAAAAGTCCACTTTTGGTAATATTAACTTCGGGCCAAATTTGGTATTGGTATTAGTATTATTTGGAGTAGGAGAACCAAACTGAAGTGGTGGAGGATTATTTTGTAGTGGCTTAATTGATAAGTTGGCCAATTACCTAGATATTTATTGTAATTGATCTTTCATTCTATCCAAGTCTCCTCTCAAACCTATAATTCACCCTTGAACCATATCAAACTCATCTTTTTTTACCATGTCTTATAACTCTAACTTAAGTTATTGAACTACCTCCAAAATAGATGGATTAGAAGTTTCAAATTCCATGTCATCCTTGGAGGAGTTTTTGGAATTTGTTTCCCTTTCCCATGTCTACAAGTGTTTGGACAATCCATGCATAAACCTTAAAATTTTTTCAACCCCAATAAAATTTTACCAATAGAATACATAATTGTAATCATCTCATTGAGATGAATCTAACTATTGCTAGTATGTACAAGGGTGAAAATTATTAACCCAAAAAAGTGTATGAGTAGAATATACCATCATGATTATCTCATAGAAATAAATCCAATGACTAATGATTTACACAAGGTACAAAAAATACAATCCTTCTCATAATACCCCTTTAGACAATGGACCTCCCTTCTCAGATGAGTAGATAATGATGTTGCGAGAATCTAGAGAGACAAGCTAGTACCCATGTGTTGTATGATTTTAAGAACATGTAGTCTACCATAAATAAATTCATTCTAACATGATATCACAAAAATATGTAAATCATACACATGAGATGACAATGTCTAACTAATATTACTTTGTCCAAAGTTTTTAATATTTATTAATCTCTAGGATCAGTCAATTTCATACACATTGCTTAATCGAATTACCTTCTATAAGGAAAGTACTTAGATGATTCGTAATAGTATAATTATATACGGTAGAATCAAGAGTAGAATAAGTAGATCCACAATAATAATTTATGAAAGAGCATAATACTTAAATATTATGATTGAGCCACTTTGAGGAAGCAACCTCTACAGCAATGCAATAAGAATAGAATTCATAATATGATGATAAAAGACTACCCACTACCTCTTATATAGACTCTACTTATCTATGATTATTTTATAGGCCAAACATAATAAGAACATCAAGAAATACAACAAGCTAATATGAAGATGTGTAAGCCATAATTCAGCCACACACATCCCTAGATGTACTATAGGTTAAGGGCATAGCACCTTTATTTGGCATTGTGATGCTAGTAAGCTAGTGAAGTTCATCTCACTACTTACTCAGTACTAACAATGCAAGATTTGGTTTATATATATATATATATATATATATATATATATATATATATATATATATATATATATATATATAAGCAATAAATTCATACATATTATCTCCTAATAAAAAGCATTAAAATAGGATAAATTTAGGAAAAGTCAAAATGCATACATTTAGTCTATCAAATGTATGAATTAATCTCCATAATATTATTTATCGCATAAATAATAAGCAAAAAACTACATATTATACCAACTAGGTATAATATATATAAGGTTGCATATTATATTTTTTGTAAATAGACACAATATATTACTTTCTATTAGTTTTCATAAAATATGCTAAACATATCAATAACCAAAATGCATACATTTAGTATGTCAAACGTATGAATGAATCTTTTCAATATCTTATAATAGACATAAAAATTACAATTTGTACCACCCAAGTATAACATGCATTTAGACTACAATTTTTTAATTCTTATAAGTACTTTTTAGATATAATACACTATGATATCCCATAATATCATAGTTCATTATTCACAATCACAACTACTCAATTACAACTATCTAATCTTATAATTTCTAGAATCAAATGTCTCATAATCCTAATAATAGTCAATCAAGTACAATTTATACCAACCAAGTATATCTTATGTTTAAATTATGTACTACTATAAATTATAATCACACATCATGATGCACTAATATATTCTAAACAATTGTACATATTAATTTACTCATAATATTTACTGCTCACCAATTTTCATTACTATATGTATATAACTTTGTACACAAGTTATCAAGATAACATAGTCTTTCATATTTTGATTTGCATATAAGTATTTAGAAATACACAAATTGATCTTATATGACACATAAAAGTTTCATACAATATACAAATCTATTCCACATAATATATAAAAATAATAATATTCTATTTAGATCAAAATGGTTAATCACATATAGTTTAAACACATTTTAATATATTGAGGAATGGGATCTATGTTATGTATCATTCGATGATCATAAGTTTAGACTACCAATAACTCATTATCCTCTTATTAATTAGACTTTATATTGAGTCACTAGCATACTCATAAGTATATCTTCAATTAACTCATTGATATATGTCCTTAATACATTTACTATATATTTTATATAAAGTATATATGTCCACTCCACTATATATCCCCAATAACCATGGATATAAATTAATTATATTCCATGGATATAAAATAATATGGATCCATGGATATAAAATTAATTGAGTCCATAGATATAAAATAATATGAATCACTATGAAATATGTTTTTTAATTATGAGTCACTATCTCTATATGTATAATCAGTTATTTAAGTTCAAATACACTATTTATAACCATTATATTATCTAGACTAGTCATAAATTAACATTTATGGTTATAGGTATACTTATGTCACTGTAAATCACTGTAAATTATCCCTATTAGAAGATTATAACATGATAATTTGTTGTCACTGAATATAAACTATACATCCTGAGTCATGTTATATATTGCATCCATATATAACATTCCTCATTGAATATAAACATATTGGTTATTTGATTAAGTGTATATATTGTATCTTCATATATCATTCCTCATTGAATATGAACTATACGACATATTATCTATAATTCATTAAGTATATTTACATAAACCAATATATCAAATCATTGATATAGACATTCACCACTATCTATACTGCATGAATCACTATTATTTGCATTCATCACTGTGTATACTACATGAGTCACTATAATTGCAATTTCATCTCATTTAATATTAATATTTTGATTTTTGCACATCCCCATTCACTATAGCACTATGTATAATTAAATCACTATGAAATACCACTATATAATATTACTACAGATATCTCTATTATATATATATATATAATAGAGATATCTGTAGTAATATTATATAGTGGTATTTCATAGTGATTTAATTATACATAGTGCTATAGTGAATGGGGATGTGCAAAAATCAAAATATTAATATTAAATGAGATGAAATTGCAATTATAGTGACTCATGTAGTATACACAGTGATGAATGCAAATAATAGTGATTCATGCAGTATAGATAGTGGTGAATGTCTATATCAATGATTTGATATATTGGTTTGTGTAAATATACTATGTATAATTAAATCACTATGAAATACCATTATATAATATTACTACAGATATCTTTATTATATATATATATATATATATATATATGTAACAAATAGTTTTTTATGATCTATTGGACTCACATAATTTTACTCCAATCTATATATTTAATTTGACTTATGCAAATTTACTATGGTTTATAGACTCATGTAGTATACACAGTGATGAATGCAAATAATAGTGATTCATGCAGTATAGATAATGGTGAATGTCTATATCAATGATTTGATATATTAGTTTATGTAAATATACTATGTTTAATTAAATCACTATGAAATACCACTATATAATATTACTATAGATATCTCTCTCTCTCTCTCTCTCTCTCTCTATATATATATATATATATATAAAATAGTTTTCTATGATCTATTAGACTCACATAATTTTACTCCAATCTATATATATAATTTGACTTATGCAAATTTACTATGGTCTATAGACTCATGTAGTATACACAGTGATGAATGCAAATAATAGTGATTCATGCAGTATAGATAGTGGTGAATGTCTATATCAATGATTTGATATATTGGTTTATGTAAATATACTATGCATAATTAAATCACTATGAAATACCACTATATAATATTACTACAGATATCTCTCTCTCTCTCTCTCTCTCTCTATATATATATATATATATATATATATATAGACATATATATATATATATATTCTATTGGACTCACATAATTTTACTCCAATCTATATATTTAATTTGACATGCAAATTTACTACGGTCTATAGACTCATGTAGTATACACAGTGATGAATGCAAATAATAGTGATTCATGCAGTATATATAGTGGTGAATGTCTATATCAATAATTTAATATATTGGTTTATGTAAATATACTATGTATAATTAAATCACTATGAAATACCACTATATAATATTACTACATATATATATATATAATAAATAGTTTTCTATGATCTATTGGACTCACATAATTTTACTTCAATATATATATATTTAATTTGACTTATGCAAATTTACTACGGTCTATATATTGAGTAATGTGTAATTCACAAATCTCCTTGAATGTTGTTAGCCAAGGGTATGTGAGAGATCTCATATGTTCAAAGAATATTTAAAAATGAGCAAGCTAACCATGAAGTGTGCATAGGGAGAGGAGTTTTGAGATATGATTTCACAAAGTTCCTCCATACTTCTACAATTATGTTCTTTTCAAGAGTGGTAAAATCATTAAAACAAAAGATAAATACAAACATACATGTTATGACATGGACATCAATGCTCACAGGTTTGAACAACTACATGTAGAACTTTCAATGATTTTAGTAGGGGAGGATCACTTTCACTATGGAGATCAGAAGGTGTTGTTGGTTGAATTAGACATCAAGTTTATTTTTGGTGACACTGAACACATGATTATCATTGATGGTATTTATAATATATATTTATACCTTATATTTTTCATTAAGCCGAGTCATATATGCAATCAAGTCATACATACATGAGGTTGAGTCATATATAGTTCCATCTTGTGTTCATATAAATGAACCCTTCTAGTTTATATCAAACCTACTACCATTTCCAATGGATTCCAATGGAACTATAATTTTCCTAGCCTATTTTAGGCAAATACACAATTATGTTCATAGATAATAGATCCCAATCCCATAATCTACAATCTAATTATGTATAGGTATAAATGAAATTGCATAACCTACGTAGTTATATTTGTCTTGTTTCCAATTGAAAATGCTCTTGGCTTCCATCATAAACTACCTTTGTCTTTCTTTTCCTTTCGTTCTCCTTTTTTTTTCTTTATGCTCTCTCCCTTTACATATTGTTCCCTCTCTCCCTTAATCCTTTCTTCTTTTCCTATTTTTTTTCTATTTTCTTCATTTTTTTTCCTTTTGAATGAATAAAATCTTGATATCCTTCCACCTAATTTGCCCTTTTTTAATTTTTTTTTTTTTTTTTTTTTAATTGTATTTTATGAGGCTTTTCACATTTTTTTTAAATTTTTAATTATATATTTTCCTAACTAAATATTATTTAACACAATTTCTTGCCAAATTACATTTTTATTTCCTTGTTATAAAAACCAATCTATTACCATATAACTTGTTAATTTTGATACAAAATAATGCAATTGGTAATTATAAAAAACTTATTGAATTTACAACTAGCTCAGTATAATAAATAATTTTTATGACATAAAGATAATACAACTAATATAGAGTCAGTTGTATTCCTTTGATCCATCTATTTAACTAGTCACCAACATGATCACTATGTTAATACTAGGCTTATTCTTTCAAATTTATGTCTTAATAACATGACTTACACAAATAGTACCACCACATTATCACATGAGAATAATTCCACATAATCCATAAACTAGGCTAACACACAACCAATCATGCATAAACAATTATCTAAATGTAACAACAACAAAAATGCACTAATATTAATAATTCAAACCATGCATTTAACATGTACTACCTAATGTGGTGTGTCAAATCTTATAGCCATTTATCTATCTCCCCCCAACATCTCCATCTCCATCACACTCTTTAATGATTATCTCCCTCTGTCATTCTCTAAGGAATAAATCTCTCATGTGTCCAACTCATGACAAGTAGGTAGTTATTCTATAAAATCATGACATGTATATAATAATTACTGTAGAATAACAAGTCAATATCATCAAAAAGTAAAGGATATGCACTACAGCTAACTCATATAAGTGAAATCAAAGAAACATAACACTATCCCATAACAACATATGACTTATAGATTAGTTAGTAATAATCAAATCAAATTATCAACTATAGAAAATCCATGGATAATCAAGTAAGTTTGCTTAGTGAGGAATCAAGATGTAACATCCTTCCCCCTAAAGTTAGTTATCATCCTGGATGACACTTATTCAAACATAAGTTCTAAATTAAAAACATTGTTCAATAGAAAATTAACATAGTATAAAATATCAAATCAAGTAAATAAATGTGGAAATAACCTATAGAACTCATCATAATCCTCTAAAGTAGCACTATCCTCAAATTATTTGTCCCACAAGACCTTGCGCTATGACATATCTCTATTATACAAATAAATTTTATGAGTGTCAATTACTTTGATCAGTTCTATCTTGACCACCCTGTGGTCTTAAACTGGCTAAGTATTCCAATCCAACATGTGTAGAGATCAGCTATACACTTTTAATATAAATAACATGAAAGACATTTATGAAATAGATCTAGAGATGGTGGCAATGCATGTCTATATGCTATAGGGTTGACCACTCCTAAAACCTTAAGGGGTACCACATATCTTTGTTATAATTTTTTTGTCTTTCCAAATTTAATATTCAACCAAAAGCACATGTAATCATGATAAAATCTAGAACCAAATGTCCAGGGAGAGTTCCATAAAGCCTCCTACTCCTCAACACATCTCTTTAACCTAGAGAATGTTTTTCTCATTCCATAAAAAAGCATTTAAAGAACTTGGCAATAATTATGTATATAAGTCAATACCATCTCTACTCCACATAGATCCTAATAAGTATGACATGTCAATATTATCACTACTCTACATAGCTCTTGACAATTATGATGATGAATAAGAACTAGAAATAATAGATTTACAATATATACAAAATTAATAAATAAACATTCCTTAGTATACATGTGTATGACCATATGACTAAATTTGACAAGTCCCTCTTACCAAATCTTAGGTTTGATAAGCTTCCCTTATTAGATCCAAACTCAATAACTACTATCTTAATGTGATACTAACTAGGATCAACTCCCATATCTTAGTAAGCACATCCTTAGTTCACCACTCATCCCTTAGGTCTCCTCAACCTAATGATCTCCACAATGTACACATGGTTTAATGAATCAAAAACCCATACAGACATTACATAATTGCCTTAAGTTACCATTAGCCAAACATAATTAGTATCAAATTTCAAAACTTCACCCATCTAATATCATACTTGATATATTCAAAAGGTACATAAATGTCTCATCAAAACATGTTTTAAGTAAGATGAGAATAATATCAATATAATCAATGGGTGAATCAATCATAATGATCATAATCAACTTATAAATCCTAATCTAGAACCAATATAAATTCAAGGTTTGCCACTCTTCATGGTCAAAGTTCACAAGTAGTACTGGAAAGTGTAACTCTAAAAATCCATAAGTGAAAATTAGTGAACTAACATCTCAATAATAAAACTCTTAAATATCCTCACATGGCATGAAAAAAACACCATAACTCAAGCTACCAAAATCACTACTTACCAACATGTAAGTATAGTATCATAACCTATTTCCAAAACTATATATATATATATATTAATTACATAGATGCATCAATCCATTCCATTCCTACTTCTATATCAACAAGAATTAGAATATAATATCCCATGATCTTTAGGGAAAATTATCAAAATGACATTTTGGAAATAATTTTCCAATTAAAGGAACACTTAACCAACATCATGAAAATATGAATCCACTCAGTGGGCTTATAATGATGTCCAAGGATGGTGAGAGAGTAACAAGTAATCTATATGATAACTATGTGAGATGAAACCTCTTTCCAATCCACATAAACATATGAGGTGTCAATCCATAAATAAACTCCTAACACATAGGAATTCTCAACAAAGATAACTACATTCCACTACAAAGAGAATTCCCACCACACTAAGTGGTACCAAACCCTAAGTGGTCTTTTAGGATTCCTACCCATATTATTAATGTACATAAGACATAAAACTCTATCTAAAATCACATATTATTAAGTGAGAAGCATCCCATGTTTTTTATACACTCTTAAAACCAAAACACAAGTGGTAGAGGTGACTTGATTACCAAGCAAGGATGTAATCATTATTGAGGTTTTCATTCTAAGTGATAAAAAATATTGAATAAATATCTTATTCATGACTCATGAAATATGTTATGTAATCACCTAACCAAATATAATATACACCCATCACCATCAAGACACTTGATAAACCAACCTGTTAACAACTCTAAGAGGGTACAAGTACTCTTAAGGGTACACACTCAATGTATCACACAAAAATTTATCCACATAGGTAAACATAATTCCAATAATATTAGATGTCTATTACCTACATTAGTCATCAATACATACATGAGGATATACTAAATACCTCAACTCCAATCATGGTATAGCATGATTCTACACTAAGGCACTACAAGTCTAAAATACACTTCACTTAACTAGTACAATATTACCTATACTCTCACATTTTGAGAATGTTCCTTCTCAACATAATGATATTTAGGTTCAATCCTAGTATTATTAATCTTTGTGGCCATGAACTTCCTACTCCATAATTAAAATTCTATTCATGGTTTCATTCATGGTTGTGAGAATCTGATCTAGCTTTGTTCCTTACTCAGTAGCAAATTAGTTAGGATCAAATGGAGGGTTACTGTCATTGACATTTAAGGACCCTCATTAGGAACACTAGTTTTTACCATTATTATTTATAATAAATATAAGGATATAAAAATTCCATTAGACTCATTAGGTCCTAGAGTTTGAGCCACAACTTTGATACCACATGTAAACAACCTCACTGGGTTTGACTTTGAAAATATGATTTTTTTAAATATTTAATCAATGTATTCTTTCATTAGATTACACCACAATAATCTACGTAGTGATCTAGATAGAACATTTTAAATAATCCAAATATAAAATAATCATGTGACAGTTAACCATCACTGATCACTATCATCATTTGAAAACACATCATAACTAATTATAAAAAGTAATTGTTGATATCTAGCCATAACTAGTATCTATATTTAGCCACTATTATCAATGTAAAATAAGTAAATAATTACATCTCATCATAATAATGTCTCAATAATAGTAAATAAAATATAATGTATAAGATACAAAGCTCCATAGAACATGAGTTCATCAAACTCTAGTATTTATGGCAATCTCAAGTGTCGTCTCCAAAGAATTACTATTGTGGGGAGGGAAAGCATTATCCAAGTGATTTTACACACCAACCATGGATGATCGATCCCTCACACAATTCCCATTCAAGGAATGGCCTTCCTTTCTTAGATTAGTATATAATGATGGGGCAAAAATCCAGAGAGACAAGTTAGTACCCATGTGTTATATGAATTCTAAGAACATGTAATGTACCATAAATAAATTCATTATAACACGATATCACAAAAATATGTAAATAGTACACATGAAATGATAGTATCTAACTAACATTACTTTGGACAAAGTTTTCAATAGTATTGATCTCTAAGATCAGTCAATTTCATACACGCCACTTGATCAGATTACCTTCATCTAACATTGTGATGCTAGTAAGCTAGTGAAGTCCATCTCACTACTTATTCAGTACCAACAATACAATATTTTTTTAACATATATATAACCAACATATTCATATATATTACCTCCTAATAACAAGCATTAAAACATGCTAAACTTAGAAAAAATCAAAATGCATACATTTAGTCTGTCAAATTTATGAATGAATCTCCAAAATATTATTTATCACATAAATAATAAGCAAAAAAGTACATATTATATTATTTGGGTATAATATATATAAGGATACATATTTTATTTTTCATAAATAGACACAATATAATACTTTCTACTGGCTATCATAAAACATGCTAAACATATCAATAACCAAAATCCATATATTTAGCCTATCAAATGCATGAATGAATCTTCACAATATCATTCATAATAGACATAATAATTATAGTTTGTACCACCTAGGTATAACATACATTTAGACTACAATTTTATAAATCTTAAAGTATTTTTTTGATATAATACACTCTATGATATCCTATAATATCATAATTCATTGTTCATGAGAACTACTCAATTACGAACAAATCAAATGCCTTATAATCCTAATAATAGGCAAGAAAGTATAATTTATACTAAGTATATCTTATGTTTAAATTACATACTAATATAACTTATAATCACACATCATGATGCACTAATATATGATATATATGTCTAAACACTTGTAGATATTAATTTACTCGTAATATGTACCACTCACCAGTTTTAATTATTATACATATATAACTTTGTACACAAGTTTTCATGACAATATAGTCTCTCATATTTTGATTCACATATAATTATTTGATATTACACAAATTTTTGTTATATAACACACAAAAGAATTATCAAACATAAAAATATACAAATTAATGAGGCCATGATAATATACAAATCTATTCCATATAATATATAAAAATAATCATATTATGTTTAGATCAAAAATTTTAATCATGTATAGTTTAACCACATGTTCATACATTAAGGAATGGGATCTCCTCTATGTATCATTCAATGATCATAAGTATAGACTACCAATATCTTGTTATCCGCTTATTAACTAGACTTTATATTGAGTCACTAGCATACTCATAAGTATATCCTCAATTAGCTCATTGATATATATGTCCTCAATACATTTACTATATATTTTATGTAAATTATTTATGTCCACTCCACATATATCCCCAATAGACACATATATAAAATAATTTGATTCCATAAATATAAAATAATATGGATACACGAATATAAAATAATTTGAGTCCATGGATATAAAATAATATGAATCCATGAATATAAAATAATATGAATCCTTAGATATAAAATAATATGAATCATTGTGAAATACGCTATTTAATTAGGAGTCATTATCTCTATATGTATAATCAGTTGTTTAAGTTCAAATACATTGTTCATAATCATTTTATTATCTAGTCCAATCATAAATTAACATTTTATGGTTTTAGGTATACTTATGACATTGCAAATCACTATAAATTATCCCTATTAGAATATTCTAACATGATAATTTATTACATCACTGAATATGATTTGTACATCTTGAGTCATGTTATATATTACATCTTCATATATCATTCCTCACTAAATATGAACATATTAGTTTTTTATTAAGTGTGTGTGTGTGTGTGTGTGTATTGCATCTTCATATAGCATTCTTCACTAAATATTAAGTGTATGGCATATTTTCTATGATTCATTAAGTATATTTACAAAAATCATTATAGCATATCACTCATATATATATTCACTATTGTGTATACTACATGAATCACTATTATTTGCATTCATCATTATGTATACTACATGAGTCCCTATTATTGCAAGTCCATCTCATTTCATATCAATATTTCAATCATTGCACATCTTCATTCAATATAGTGTTGTTATAATTAAATTGCTACCAAATACCACTATATAATATATATATATATAACAAATGGTTTTTTATGATTTATTAGAATCATGAAATTTTAATCCAATCTATATATTGAATTTAACTCATGCAAATTTACTATGGTTTATATAAAGAGCAATGTGTAATTTGTAAATATCCTTGAATGTTGTCAGCCATGGGAATATGAGAGCTACCATATGTTCAATGAATCTTTAAAAATGATTGAGTTAGACATGAAGTGGGCATAGGAAGAGGATTTTGAGAGATGTTTTCAAAAAGTTCCTCCATAATTCTATAATCACATTTTCCTTTTCTAGAATGATAAAATTAGTGAAATAAAAGACAAAGATAAACATACATGCTTGAAATGGGCATCAATGATCATGGGTTTAAACAAATTCATTCAAAAATTTCAATGATTTTAGTAAGGGAGGGTGAATTTCTCTATGGAGATCAGAGGGTGTTATTGGTTGAATCAGAAATCAAGTTTAGTTGTGGTGATGTCGAGCACACAATTATCATTGATGGTAGTTATACTACATATTTTTTCCTTGTAGTTTTCATTAGGCCAAGTCATATATACATGAGGCCAGGCCATATATAGTTCCATCTTGAGTTTATATAAATGAACCCTTTTGGTTTATATCAAATCCACTACCAGTTTCAATGGATTCCAATGGAACCATAATTTTCCTAGCCTATTTTAGGCAAATACATAATTATGTTCATAGATAATAGATTCCAATCCTATAATATAAAATCTAACTTTATATAGGTATAAATAAAATTGCATAACCCACTTGGTTACCTATCTTGGTTCTAATTGGAAATGCTCGTGGCTTCCACCTAAAACTGCCTCTATCCTTCTTCTCCTTTCATTCTCCTTTTTCCTCTCTATGCTCTCTCCCTCTACATATTGTGCCCTATCTCCCTTACTCTTTTCTTCTTTTCCTACTTTTTTCCTTTTCTTTTCCTTTTAAATGAATAAAATCTTGTTATCCTTTCATCTAATTCTCCCTTCCTTTTTTTTAAAATATTTTTGTTTTGTTTTATTGTTTTTATTTAGGCTTTTCACATATTTTTATTTGATAATTATATATTTTCCTGACTAAATAATATTTAGCATAATTTCTTGCCAAATTAAATTTTTATTTTCTTTTTATAAAAATAATCTATTAGCAGATTACTTGCTAATTTTTATAAAAAATAATGCAATTGGTAATTATAACAAAAATACTTCATTTGCTACTAACTCAATATAATAAATATTTTTTATGACTTAAATATAATGTGACTAATATAGAGTTAGTTATATTCCTTTAATCTATTTATTTAACCAGTCACCAACATGATCGCTATGTTAATAATAAGTTTATTCTTTCATATTTACAACACAATAAAATGACTTACACACATAGTACCAACACATGATCACATGAGATTAATTCCACATAATCCATAAACTAAGCTAACACAAAACTAATCATGCATAAACAATTATCTAAATGCAATAAAAAAAATGCACTAACGCTAATAATTCACACCATGCATTTAACATGTACTAGCTAATATGGCGTGTGTAGGGTGTTTTACTCAAATTTTCTCCTTGTTTCTTAGTTTATGAAAGTAGAAGTAAAATTGAAAGAAAGGGGTGTGTAAGGGTACCTGGTTGAAAGTGTATGCACATTGATCCAGACAAAGTGGGAAATCTTATTTGGCTAGGGAAGAATACCTACAAATAAGAAAGCACTAAAAGAAACTTGTTAATTAGATAATAAGCTGGGAGGATTGCCTAGCATATGCTAGATCTAATAAATCAATAGCTTACTAGGATGGATGTCAATCCCCTTTCTAATAAAAGGTTTGATAAAAATAAAAGAAATGAAATTTTCATATAATAGCATAAAGGTAAATGTTATTTCATATAAGAAAGGTAAAATGCTCATTTAAATAAAATAACTAACTATAAAAAAAAGTCATTCAGTGCTTATGCTAAGATAGTTGGGAGGGTATGATTATATTTTTGGTAAGGTAATAGGGACACAAAAAATAGGATTTAGTTGAGGGTTTGGTTGCAGATAGGTAATTGGTGGTGGTTAAGGTAATTATCAATGGTTAAGGTAATCAGTAGTGATTAAGGCTAACCATTGGTGGTTATCTATCAAATTCTAAGAATGTAGAAAATAAAGGTTACGGGTTAGGTAAATAGTCAGACAAATATTTGGGTAAGGGTTTTGGGTCAACAAAGATTTGATACAGGTCTAGAGGGTATAAAATAAAATGCAAATAGAATATTTTGATCAAGGTATTTAAACCTTAGAAAAGAAATAAGAAAAATTAAAAATAAAGGGATTATCAAGAGCAATGGAGAAAGGGGGAGAGAAGACTTAGAATAAATTCATCAGCATAACAATACTCTATCCTTTAATAATGGTTTGGATAGAATTTTGGTAAGGGTGGATACCTGAAAAAAGAATTTGGTAGCATGTAATTATATATTTTTGGATCTGTTCTCCTTCCTATAGCTCTCCTTTTATAGGAAAAAGTTACTAATTATAAGTGGAATAATTTGCTAAATGTTCAAGAGGAAGTTACTAATTAAATAGGTGGATAAAGAAATTAATTTAGGCACCACAAAGCTTATTTGTATCACCAAATAAAAGGTTGTTAAGTTGGGTACAAATCTAATTTGGCACCTAGCTAGAAATTTCTTTGATATAGGTTAGAGAACCTAATCATCGATGGTTAGATTAACCATCAAAAATTACCCTAACTATTGGAAATCAAGGTTTGAGAGAAAAATGAGTGAAAAGTGGATAAAAAGAAGTGGGTTAACAAGGTTAAGTTAGTAAGCTAAAAATTGGGTTAAGTTATTAGGTGGTTAACTAGCTCTAATGTGGGGTAAGGGTTCAAGGGTGTTTTGACATAAAAAATGGGGTAGTTTTTGAGTGTCTACATTTTGCCTCTTTTTTTTATGTGGCTTTGGGTTGATAAGCTACAAAACAAAAATAGGTGGGCAAGGTTAAATGTGAAGGGTGATGACTAAGCTGACTCTAGATGTACTAGGCAAGAGGATTACCTACATAGTTCCATGGACATAATATCTAAAAATAAATTCAGGCCAAATGTATTTTTTGAATGTTTTATGGGTGGGTTATAGATAATAGATGTGCCCTGAGGGTAAGGTAGTGATACTTAACTAGGTTCTCCCAAATTGAAGAATCACATGGTTCAGTGTGGGTGAAGGTTTATGGAGAAAGGTCATTTCTAAAAGGTTTGATTGACCTAAGTATGGGAGGATGTATTCCCCCTCAAATCAAGAATTAATGAGATGAAGGTCAAATTAGGTTAGGGTTTGATAAATGGTATATGATAAGTCATGAGGTGGGTGATAAAAAAGTGAGGTTGGGCAATTGAGATGCAAACATGCACATAAAATATAACTAAGTGGGATAGCCAAGATCATAAAAATATGAAGATTACCATGTTGGTAATAATAAGGTTAGGTTATGATAAATGACAAGGTAATTGGTCCCCAATGTTGGTCATAGCTGATTATGTTAGTTTTATCAATTTTCCTAGATAGGATTGGTGTTTACTCAGGTATCTAGGGTAGGAAGTGCTCTAAATAAAAATATAAATGGTCTAGTTTTACATGAGGTGGTACAAATTCAAATGTTCAACATGGTAAAATTAGTCTATATAGTCAGAAGGACCAAGGTAAGCTTGTCATAAACTATGTGATAGGTTGGGTCAAAAGGGGCTAATGTCAAGGTGTACTTGGTTAAATGGTTGGGTTGTTTGGTAGAGAAGGGTAATCTCCAAAATTTAAGAGAAAAAGTGACTCCTAAATAGGTTGGTGGAGAAGGGTGACCTCTATAGTTTGAGGGAGAGGGTGACTCCCAAATAGGTTGGTGGATGTTTAAATGGGTTTCCCCACTTGGGTGTACCACTTGGTTTGGTTTGGGTTGATAAAATAGGTTTAATTAGATTTGATAGGTTAGGTTGAGTGGATAATATTTGTTGATAGGTGGTTGGGTATATAGGTGTTTTAATCATGGTAGGTAAGGTTTAAGAATGTTTGATTGGTAGGTAAGGGTTTGATTTGGTAAGGTTGGTTGAATAGGTTGGGTGAAGTTGATAAGATAAATTAATTATATAGATTGGGTAAGGTAGGAAAAGTTGGTTGGTTATTGGTTGATAGGTTTGATAGGTTAAATTTGGTATATTGATAAGCTAGGGTGATGGTCATTAGTTTGATAAGGTAGATAAGGTTGATAAGGTTAGTTGGGTTGACAGATTAAGTTAATTAGGTAAAGTTGACAAGGTAGTTTAGTATGGTGGTTATGGGTGGATAGATTGAAGTTGAGATTGGTAAAAATAATTACTAAATTGGTACTGATAGGGTTATTGGTTGTGTTGGATGATGGTTAAAGGGTTGGAAAAGGTAGAAGAAGGTAAATCTCCAAAAGGGTGGGGTTGGTTTGGTCAAGTTGAAGGTTTGTGGGGGAAGGTAATCCCCAATCATTTGATGGTGAGGGTAAGTGGGTGGTTTTAATGTCTCAAAAGGAAAAAGACATGTCTCCCTAGGTTAAGTTAATTGGGTAAGAGATGGTTGAGCTAACTCCTGATATGTTAGGCAAGAGGATGATACCTACATAGTCTCATAGATGGTGGATCCAATGTGAACTTCAAGCTAGATGTAGTTCTTTCAATTTAATGTTTGATGGGTTTGATCAGAGGAAGATGAGGCGATTGGATAAAAGTAACCTCTAAAGGTTATGTTTGGTTTGGTTTGGTTCTAGTTGGCTAGAATTATGGAGAAAAAAAACCTCTAAGGTTTAGGGAGAAGGTGACTCTCAAAGCTAAAAGGTTAAGCTAATTCATTATTTGGTTGGTTTGATATGTTAACCTGATTGGATGGGTTGGGTGAAGGTGATTGGTAGTTTCTAGTTTGGGTGATAGTTATTAGTTTTTTTGGATAAGGTGAATAAGGTTATTTTTATAGTTTTGATGGGTTGAATTTGGTTTGGGTTGTTTGGTTGATTAGGTGATGATTTAGTTTCAAGGACTCCAAAGGGAGAAGACATGTCTTCCCAAGTGATCATGAAAGTCTAAGGAGGAGGCTAAACACTTTGATTGACAAAGACCATGATAGCAAGATGGGTGGGTTTATGAACACAAAACACTTGTCATGTTTTTGCTTTATTGTTAGTTTGATGGTTAAAAAAAGTAAATTGATCACATGGTGTCAAGTAAGCTCAATATCTCTTGATTTATAAAAGGACAAAGGGGGAAATAGACGGTAGGTAGTGGGTGATAGGTATGGAAACCTTCCTATAGGGAGGGATTACCTCTTATGTAGGTGACCAAAGGGCTATAATAGACAAGTCCATGTCATATGATAGGTGTATATTGATCGATGTGAGAAGTCTACTAATGAAAATTGATTGAGGTGTTATTGGGATAGTTTTTTTATAAGGTCTTATATTAATTGGTTTGATATGCTGATGAAGTTGTTTAATGCGAGAAACTTCAAATTATTGATTTTGATAAAGTTAGTTTTTCCATCCTTTGAGGGAGTGGTATAAGTTTGGTTTTGTTTATATTTGATAGTTGTCCTTCAAGGGAGAAGTTTATTTTAAGTTTAAGCACTTTTGATTGTTTCAAGTAGTTGTCCTTTAAGGGAGCAATCTAAATACTAAAGATGTTGACCCAAGTGATATTGTGGTATCCAAAAAATTTATATGCTTTCTTAGACATGGACCATCTATATAGGCCTAAGTTTTTCCTTTATGGAGGCAAAGCCATGACATAAGAAGACTGATGATGGGTGGAAGAGGTGGTTTTAAGTGATAATAACCATGGGATTCCATCTAATTAGAGATTAAAAGTATCCATGAGGATCATGCCATGGGTAGAGCAATGGTATCCATGCTTAGGATTACACAAATTTTATGATAGATAATCACGTGATCCTATTTTTTAATCACTTTTTCTTAAAGACAAGGAGATGAAAGTGATTGAAAATAAAAGATGAGCTTAAGTTAGATAGAAAATGACAAAAAACTTGGTTTAACCAAGGAACAAATGTAGATGTCAAGAATTTAAGAGGTTTAAGCTTGTTATGCACTAAATACATGATTTCATGGATGGGTAATGTCAATTAGAAGAGTAGATACCCCCTAGTTAATTTAAGACTCTTGTGTAGATAGGAAAAAGGTATGGGTTGATAAAAAGGTAAGGTTGGTTAGGTGACAGTTTAATGGAGTAAGATAATTAAAAAAAAAGAAATGTGTAAAAGGTAGTCAAGAAAGGCTAAGGTTAAAGTTATTTGGTTGGTTGGTTGGTGGGTGGATAAGGGTAATCTCTAATGGATAGGTTGGTAGAGAAGGGTAATCTCCAAATAGGCTTGGTTGGGGGAAAAAGGTGATTCTCTAATAATTTTGGTTGGGTGAAGGAGAAAGGTAATCCCTAAGATTTCAAGGTTGCTTGGTTGATAGGTTTATTTGGTTGGTTTGGGTTAAGTGATTTTGATTGCTTGGTTAGATTTGATAAGTTGGGTTGGGTTGATAAATGGTCAAAGCCTTATGGAGGGGAAGTTCCCACAGTTTAATTTTTCAATGGATGGTTAGAAGAGGGGGAAATGATCTCGAGGTGAGGTGATTATTATTAAGAAGGTTTTAGGAGGGGTGAAGATGACTTCACCCACCTCCCCAAAGGTTGTTAATTGTAAGTATTTAGTAGGTAGTAGGTCAAATTCATAAGTGGTGGCTCTAGTGGGATTTCCTCTAGTGCACCAAGGCTAGGAAAAGTTAGTTGGGTTGGATTTAGGTAGGGTAGGGTAGGTTTGATAGGTTTGATAGGTTGATTTTGGTTTGGGTAGTTAGGTAGGTTGGTTATGGTTGAGAAGAAAGGTATATTGATTATGTTTTATTGAGTTGGGGTAGAAGTTGGTTTGACTGGTTAATATAGGTAAGATAAATGGTTGAGTTGATTTGTTGGTTTGATTAGTTTGATTGTTTGGTTTAGTTGGTGAGGTAAGGTTGGGTGGATGGTTATAGGTAAGGTTAGGTCAATGTTAAGTTTGTTTAAGATTATGGTCATTTTGGTTTACTTGATATTCATTAAGGTTGGATTGATAGGTTCCACAGAAGTGGTAAGTGGAAAAGGTAGGTTGGTTGGTTTCACATGGTTGAGTGGAAAAGGATGGTTGGTTGATTCTACATAGATGAGTGGAAAATTTTGGTTGGTTGGTTTCACAAGGATGAGTGAAATAGTTTGGTAAGTTTACTCCATAAAGGTGAGTGGAAAAGGTTAGTTGGTTGGTTCTTTGAATGCGTTTTTAAGGGAAAGTTGAAAATGTCCACTTGATTGACAAGTGGTTTGGTTCAGGGTTAGACCATGGTTTCCTCAACAATAAGTGAAAGAAGAGGTTTTATGATTGATTGTTTGATGATATTTAAGGATAGGTTGGAAGGAAAATGGAGAATTTCTTTTGAAACTTCCTTGTGATTGATAAGGTTTTGGATGAGCATCTTAAAAGAGCCACATCTATCTAACCCATGTCCATGTGTGTGATGATATGCACAAAATTCATTATCTATAAAATAAATTGGCTTTGGAAGAGATTTATTGATAGGTTTTATTGGAGGGAGATCAATGATGGAAGCCTCTAAGAATTTGTCAAGGATGGAGGTGTATGATTCCCCCAGTGGGGTATACTTCTTGAGAAGAGAATGCACTAATGATTCTTGAGTTGGTGAGCTAATTAGTTAGTTTGATGAGGTTTGTTGATTTAATAGGTTTGATGATATGGGTTTGATAGGTTTTATAATTTAGGTAGGTTTGATATGTTAGGTAGGTTTGATACGTAGTTGTTGGTTGGACTAGATAAGGTTAAAAAGTTGGGCAAGGTTGGCAAGGTTGATTATGTGGGTTGGTTTAGTTGGATTGAATGATTGATAGGTTGGTTGGGTTGATAGGTTAATGGATGGATGGTTTGATGGGTATTTTTATGGGTTGTTGATAGGTTGGGGTTGATAAGTTTGGTTGAGGTAATTGATATGATGGTTGGGTTGATAAGATGGGTTGGTTTGATAATTTGGTTAAGGTTAATGAGGTGGGTTGGTTTGATTGGTTTGGTTGGATTGATATGTTGGTATGTTAGTTGTTTATTAGACTAATAGGTTGATAGGTTGATAGGTTGGTGTGTTGGTTAATAAGGTGGGTTGAGGTAATTGATAGGAGGGTTGGGGTAAATGGCCCAAGTTTTAGCATGGTGGGGGTGATTGATATAATAAATGTTGATAGGATATTGGTTGGGTATGATGATGATCAAATGTTTGTTGATAAGTGACTGGTTGGTTTTAGGTGAGGTTTGGTTAATTATAGATAGGTTTTAATTGATCATGGATACCAAAAATATATGACTCTAACTTCATCATCCAATCTATTAACATTATAACTAGTTCAAGTGGTGGTTGATAGTTTGGGTCTTGATTATGGTTGAATTTTGATGGATAATGGATAGAGTTGGGTTGATGGTAGGTAAGGTAAGGATCATAGATAGCTTGATATGTTAGGTAATGCTCAGATTCAAGAGGGTTGTGGTCTGAGATTTTAGCAAAGCTAGGATCTCTATAAAAGGTTATAAAAGGGATCTACATTCAAATAAGGTAATGGAGATGAAGGGTAAATGAGGTCAAAATGATGTAATTTTGATGGTATAAGGTTGATTCCTCAAAACTCAAACAAAGATAAAATAAGAAAAAAGTCTAGAAAATAATGCATACACTAAATGCATTAACTCCTAGGATAAATTTTATCTCGTGTTGGCTTATGCCTTAGTTAAAAATGTGTGAGGGTAGTTTGGATTGAAAATTGGGTACTATATAGGAAAGATAAGGATGGTTTTGGTACTTTTTAGACACTCAAGAGAATATATACTAGATCAGGTACATGGCCTAGTATTAAGGGCTTGTTCCCCATACTTCATGATCTTAAAGTTGGGTTAGGTCACTTAGCCAAGATATACCATCTATCTTAGGATTATACTCCACTAGAGAATGGAGTGGGATCTCCCCTTGGTGATTAAATATAAGTGGAATGACCAGGTAGGGTAAGGTTATCCATTGGGTGGTGAAATCCTAGTCAGGCATTGTCTCAAGTATGTTATGCTGTGTTGATTGAGTATGTGTTTAAGTGTTGTGTGTGATATAAAAGTAAAGAAGCGATAGATTACTTGCCTTTTTAAGTTACTATATAAACCAAAGTATAAGAAAACAATAGATGCAAGGTTTGTTTTAAGCCCAAATGAAAATTTTTAGATTTCTTTGGATGAGTAAACAATAGAGAGAGAGAGAGAAAGAATATAATGCTAACTAAGAAAATAAAGGTGGTAGGTCTCACCAAGCATGCCAAAATGTTTTACTTAAATTTTTTCCTAATTTTTTAGTTTATGAAATTAGAATTAAAATTGAAAGAAAGGGGTATGTAAGGGTACCTAATTGAAAGTGTGCACACATTGATCCAAATGAAGTGGAAACTCTTCTTTGGCTAGGGAAGAATACCTGTAGATAAGAAATCACTAAAAGAAACTTGTTGATTAGATAATAAGTTGGGGGATTGCCTAGCATGTGCTAGATCCAAGAAAAAAATAACTTGCTAGGATGGTTGTCAATCCCCTTTCTGATAAAATTTTGGATACAAATAAAAGAAATGAAACTTGCATATAATAACATAAAGGTAAATTCTATTTCATACAAGAAAGGTAAAATGCTCATTCAAATAAAATAACTAACTATAGAAAAAAGTTAGTTGATGCTTATGTTAAGGTAGTTGGGAGGGTTTGATTATGTTTTTGGCAAGTTAATAGGGACATAAAAAAAGGATTCAATTGAGTTTTGGTTGAGGGTTTAGTTAAACATAGGTAATCTATGGTGGTTAAGGTAACCGTCGGTGTTTAAGGCTAACCATTGGTGGTTGCCTGTCAAATTTTGGGAATGCAAAAAATAATGGTTATAGGTTAGGTACATGATCAAACAGATATTTGGGTAAGGATTTTAGGCTAACATAGGTTTGATATGAGTCTAGAGGGTATAAAATAGAATTCAAATAGAATATTATGATCAAGGTATTTAAACCTTAGGAAAGAAATAAGAAAAACTAAAAATAAAGAGAAGAATACCTATTATCAAGAGCAATGGATAAAGGGGGAGAGAAGACTTGGAGGAAATATGTTATCATAATAATACTCTAACATCTAAGAATTATTTGGATAGTATTATGATAAGGTTGGATACCTACAAAAGAACTTTGGAAACATATACTTATATATTTTTGGATTCATTCTCCTTCCTACAGCTCTCCTTTTATAAGAATAAGTTACCAATTATAAGTGGAATAAGTTAATAAATTTTCAAGAATAATTTGCTAATTATATAGGTCAATAAATATGATAATTTAGGCACCACAAATCTGATTTGGGTCACCAAATGAAAGGTTGCTAAGTTGGGTGCAAAGCTGATTTTTGCACCCATCTAGAAATTGCTTTGATATAGTCTAGGAAACCTAACCATTGATGGTTAAGATTAATCATCGATGGTTAGACTAACTATCGATGGTTACTCTAATCATAAATGGTCAAGGTTTGAGAGGAAACTAGGTAAAAAGTGGTTAAAAGGAAGTGGGTTAAAAAGGTTAAGTTAGCAAGCTAAAAAGTGGGCTAGGTTAACTAGGTGGTTAACTAGCTCCAATGTGGGGTAAGGGTTCAAAGGTGTTTCAAAATCAAAAATGGGGTAGTTTTTGAGTGTCTACATAGGGTTATATCCATTTCTCTATCACCCCCTAACATCTCCATCTAGGTCACACTCTCTGATGATGCTCTCCCTCTGTCATGCTCTATGGGATGAATCTCTCCTAAATACAACTCATGACAAGTATGTAGTTAGTATATAACATCATGACATGTATATCATAAAATATTATATAATAACAAGTCAACATGATCATAAATTAAAGGATATACACTATATCTAACTCATAGTAGTGAAATCATGAAACTAAAGCAACATACCATTATCCCATAATAGCATATAACTTACAACTTAGTTAATAATAGTCAAATCAAATTATCAGCTATAGAAAATCCATGGATAATAAAGTTTGATTCCTAAGGAATCAAGATGTAACATCCTTCCCCCTAAATTTAGTCATCATCTCAGAGGACACTTATTTAAACATAAGTTTTGAATTAAAATCATTATTCAATAGAAAATTAACATAATATAAAATATCAAATCAAGCAAATAAATGTGGAAATTGCCTATAGAACTCATCATAGCCCTCCCAAGTAGCACTACCCTTAGATTATTGGTCTCACAAGACCTTTCACTATGACATATCTCTATTATGCAAATAAATTTTGTGAGTGTCAATTACTCTGATTAGTTCTATCATGACCACCCTAATGTCTCAAACTAGCTAAGTATTTCAATCCAACACACATGGAGTATCAGCTATATAGTTTTAAGATAAGCAACATCAAAAATATTTATGACATAAAGCTAGAACTAATGTCAATGCATGCCTATATGTTATAGGATTCACCACTAATAACACTTTGAAGGGTACACATATTTTTTATAGTTTTATTGTCTTCTCAAATTCAATATTCAATCAAAATCACATGAATCATCATAAAATCTAGAGCCAAATGTCTAGGGAGATCCACAAATCCTCTTATCCCCTTAGCACATCTCTTTAACCTAGAGAGTTTTTTTTTCATTCCAGAGAAAAGTGTGTAGATAACTTGACAAGAATGATGTATATAAGTCAATTCCATTGCTACTTCATGGAGATCCTGATAATTATGACATGTCAATACTTTCACTACTTTAAATAGCTCTTTAAAAATTATGATGATGAATAGTAACTATAAATAATACATTTCCAATGTATATAAAATTAAGAAATAAACTTTCCTTATTATACATGCATATGACCATATGACTGAATTTTACAAGTCCTTTCCAAATCTTAGATTCAACAAGATTCCCTTGTCAAATCCAAACTCAGTAACTACTAAGTTAATGTGATACTAACTAGGATCCACTCTCATATCTTATTACTCACATTCCTAATTCACCACTCATCCCTTATGATTCCTTAGCCTAATTATCTCCAAAATGTGCACATGGTTTAATGAATCACAAATCCATACAAACATTCGATAATTTCCTTAAGTTGCCATTAGCCAAACATAACTAGTATCAAATTTCACAACTTACCCCATCCAATAGCATACTTTATCTAGGCTAAAGTTACATAAATGTCTCATCAAAACAACATATTTTAATCAAGATGATAATAATATAAATCTAATCAATGGGTAAATCAATCATAATCAACTTATAAATCCTAATCCAGAACCAATATAAATTCAAGTTTTTTCACTCCTCATGGTCAAAGTTCATAAGTAGTCTTGTAAAGTGTGACTCTAAAAATACACAATTGGAAATTATTAAACTAACATCACAAAAAAAACTCTTAAATACCCTCATATGTTATGAATAAAACACTACAACCCAAGCTACTAAAATCACTACTTACTTACCAACTTGTAAGTGTAGTATCACAATCTATTTACACAATTAAAAAATATATATTAATTACATATATGCATCAATCCATTCCATTCTTACTTATATATCAACAAGAATTATAATAAACTATCCCATGATCTTTAGGTAAATTTGTCAAAACAACATTTCAAAAATAAGTCTTGATCAAGCGAACAATTAACCAACATCATGAAAATATGAATCCACTTAGTGGGCTTATAATGATGTCAATGGAGGGTGAAAGAGTAACAACTCACCTCTATTCTAACTATGTGATATTGGACCTCTTACCAATCCACATAAACATATGGAGTGTCAATCCATAAACAAACTCTTAACACATAGGAATCCTCAACAAAGATAACTACACTCTACTATAAAAAAAATTCCTGCCGCACTAGGTGGTACCAAACCCTAAGTTATTTTTTAGGATTCCCACCCCTAGGATTAATCTATGTAAGACACATAAATCTATCTAAAATGGACATATTCTTAAGTGAGAATGATCCCATGTTTTTTGTACTCTCAAAACCAAAACATAAGTGGCAGAGGTAACTTAATTACCAAGCATGTAATCATTCTTATGGTGTTCATTCTAAGTGATCAAAAATATTGAATAAATATCTTATTCATGACTCAAGAACTATGTTATGCACTCGCCCACATAAATATCATATACACCTATCACAATCGAGACACTTAATAAACCAACCCGTTAACAACTCTAAGATGGTAAAAGTACTCCTTAGGGTACACACTCAATGTATCACACAAATTTTCATCCACATAGGTAAACATAATTATAGTAATCATGGATATATATTACCTACATTAATCACCACTCCATATATTAGTATCTACTAAATATCTCTATTTTAATCATGGTGTAGCATGATTCTACACTGAGGCACTACAAGTCCAAAATAAACTTCACTTAACCAGTATAATAGTACATGTACTCTTACATCCTAGGGGCTTTCCTTTTCAGCATAATTATCTTCAATTTCATCCTAGTATTCTTCCTCTTTTTTGCAATGAACTTCCTACTCTATGATTGAAATTTGATTCCTAGTTTCATTCACGGTTTTGAGAATATGATCTAACTTTGTTGCTTGCTCAGTGGAAAATTAGTTAGGATCAAATGGAGGGTTAATATCATTAACATTTAAAGGACCCTCACCAAATATAGTTTTCATCATTATAATTTTCAATAAATATAATGATATGAAAACACCATTAGACTCATTAGGTCCTAGAGTTTGAGCCATAACTATGATACCACATGTAAATAACCCCATTAGGTTTGACTTTGGAAAACATAATTTTTTTAAAGATTAAATCAACATAATATTTCATTAGATTACACCACAAGAATATAATTAGTGATATAGATAAAACATTCTAAATAATCCAACTGTAAAATAATCATGTGATAGCTAACCATCATTGATCACTATCATCATGTGAAAACACATCATAACTGATTATAGAAAGTAATTATTGATATCTTGCCATGACTAGTAAAAACATAAAGCCAATTGTGTCAATGTAAAATAAGTAAATAATTACATCTTATCAGAATAATGTCTTAATAATAATAAATAAAATATAATGTACAAAATACATTATAATGTACAAGATACAAAGCTCCACAGAGCATGAGTTCCTTGAACTCTAGTATTTATGGCAATCTTAAGTGTCATCTCTAAAGAAGTACTCTTATGGGGAGGGAGAGTATCGTCCAAGTGATTTCACACACCAACCATGAACCATAGATCCCTCACACAATCCCCCTTTAGGGAATGGCCCTCCCTTCTTAAATGAGTAGATAATGACAATATAGGAATCTAGAGAGACAAGCTAGTACCCATGTGTTATATGAGTTATAAGAACATTCAGTGTACCATAAATAAATATGTTTTAACATGATATCATACAAACATGTAAATAATACACATGAAATGACAATGTCTAACTAACATTACTTTGGCCAAAGTTTTCAATAGTTAGTGATCTCTATGATTAGTCAATTTTATACACATCACTTGATCAGATTACCTTCATTTAACAGTGTGATACTAGTAAGCTAGTGAAGTCAGTCTCATTACTTACTTAGTACCAACAATGTGAGATTTAGTTAACATATATATAACCAATATATTTATATAGATTACCTCCTAATAATAAGCATTAAAACATGTTAAACATAGGAAAAATCAAAATGCATACATTTAGTCTACTAAATATATGAATGAATCTCCACAGTATTATTTATCACATAAATAATAAGCCAACAAGTACGTATTATACAAACTGGGTATAATATATATAAGGCTACATATTCTATTTTTCATAAATAGACACAATATAATACTTTATACTAGCTATCATAAAACATGTTAAACATAGCAATAACCAAAATGCATACATTTAGTTTGTCAAATGCATGAATGAATCTTCACAATATAATTTATAATAGACAAAACAATTATAATTTATACTGCCTTGGTATAACATACATTTAGGCTACAATTTCTAATTCTTATAAGTATTTTTGAGATATAATACACTCTATGATATCCCATAATATCATAGTTCTTTGTTTATGAGCACAACTACTCAATTACAAACACCTAGTCATATAATTTCAAGAATAAAATGCTTCACAATCCTAATAATATGCAAGCAAGTATAGTTTATACCAACTAGGTATATCTTATGTTTAAACTATGTACTACTATAAATTATAAGCACACATCATGATACACTAATATATTCTATAGATGTATAAACACTTGTACATATTAATTTACTAATAATATATATCACTCACCAATTTTCATTACTGTACGTATATAATTATGTACACAAGTTTTCAAGACAATATAGTCTTTTGTATTTTTATTTGCATATAAGTATTAGGCAATATAAAAATTTCTCTTGTATGACACAAAAGTTTCATCAAATATACAAACATACAAATCATTGAGGCCATGAAAATATACAAATCTATTCCACATAATATATAAAACTAATCATATTATGTTTAGATCAAAATGTTTAATCATGTACAGTTTAACCATATGTTAATACATTAAGGAATAGGATCTCTGCTATGTATCATTCAATGATCATAAGTATAGACTACCAATAACTTGTTATCCACTTATTAGCTAGACTTTATATTGAGTCACTAGCGTACTCATAAGTATATACTCAATTAGCTCACTGATATGTGTGTCCTCAATACATTTACTATATATTTTCTATAAAGTATATATATCCCCAATAACCATGGATATAAAATAATATGGATCCATAGATATAAAATAATTTGAGTCCATGAATATAAAATAATATGAATCCTCAAATATAAAATAATATGAATCATTGTGAAATACACTACTTAATTATAAGTTGGTATCTCTATATGTATAATCAGTTGTTTAAGTTCAGATACACTATTCATAATCATTGTATTATCTAGTCAAATCATAAATTAACATTTATGGTTATAGGTATACTTATTTCAATGTAAATCATTGTATATTATCCTTATTATAAGATTCTAACATGATAATTTATGATGTTGCTAAATATGAACTATACATCCTGAGTCATGTTATATATTACATCCTCATATAGCATTCCTCGATGAATATGAACACATTAGTTATTTTATTAAGTGTGTGTGTGTGTGTGTGTGTGTGTGTGTGTGTGTGTGTGTGTGTGTGTGTGTGTGTGTGTGTGTGTGTGTGTGTGTGTGTGTGTGTGTGTGTGTGTGTGTGTGTGTGTGTGTGTAATTACATCTTCATATAGCATTCCTCACATAATATAAATTGTATGGCATATTTTATGTGATTAATTAAGTATATTCACATAATTCATTATATCATATCATTGATATATATTTTCACTATTATGTATAATACATGAATCGATATTATTTGCATTCATCACTATGTGTACTACATGATTCACTATTATTTCAAGTCCATCTCATTTCATATTAATATTTTGATCACTACACATCCCTATTCACTATAGCATTGTGTATAATTAAATTACTACCAGATACCACTATATGATATTACTATAGATATCTATATAATATATATAAAACAAAAGGTTTTATATGATCTATTAGACTCACACAATTTTGCTCTAATTTATATATTGATTTTGACTCACACAAATTTACTATGGTCTATTTATTGATCAATGTGTAATTCACAAATCTCCTTGAATGTTTTCAGCCATAGGAATATGAGAGCTACCGTATGTTCAAGGAATCTCAAAAAATGAGTGAGTTAGCCATGAAGTGTACACAAGAAGAGGAGTTTGAGAGATGTTTTCACAAAATTCTTCCAAAATTATGCAATCACATTCTCCTTTTTGAGAGTGGAAAAATCAATTAAACAAAAGATAAAGACAAACATACATGTTGTGACATGGACATCAATGTTCATGGGTTTGAACAACTGCATTCATAACTTTCAATGATTTTAGCATAGGAGGATGACTTTATAAATGGAGATAAAAGGGTGTTGTTAGCTGAATCAGACATCAAGTTTATTTTTGGTGATGCTAAACACATGATTATCATTGATAATATTTATACTATATATTTTTTCCTTATAGTTTTCATGAGACTAAGTCATCTATGTAATCAAGTTTTATATACATGAGGTTGATTCATATATAGTTCCTCTCAGGTTCATATAAATGAACCCTTTTGTTTTTAATGGATTTCAATGGAACGATAATTTTCCTAGCCTATTTTAGGAAAATACACAATTATGTTCATAGATAATAGATTCCAATATTGCAATCTACAATCTAATTCAGTATAGGTATAAATTAAATTGCATAACCTACCTAGTTATAGTTGTCTTGGTTCTAATTAGAAATGTTCATGTCTTCCACTAGCAAATTTGCCTCCATCCTTCTTTTCCTTCATTCTCCTTTTTTCTCTCTATGCTCTCTCCCTCTACATGTTGTGCCCTCTCTCCCTTAATCCTTTCTTCTTTTCTTTCTTTTTTCATTTTTTTCCTTTTGAATGAATAAAAGCTTGTTATCCTTTTGTCTAATTCACCCTTATTTTTTATTAAATATTTTTATTTTATTCTTTTTGTTTTTATTTTATTTTATGAGGATTTTCACATTTTTTTATTTTCTAATTATATATTTTCGTAACTAAATAATATTTAACATAATTTCTTTCCAAATTCCATTTTATAAATACAATCTATTACCATATAACTTGCTAATTTCAACACAAAATAATGCAATTGGTAATTATAAAAAAATTACATCATTTTATACTAACTTAGTATAATAAATAATTTTGTATGACTTAAAGATAATATGACTAATATAGAGTCTATTATATTCCTTTGATGCATCTATTTAATCAGTCACCAACATGATCACTTTATTAATACTAGGCTTATTCTTGTAAATTTACATCATAATAACATGACTTACACACTTAATACCACTACATGATCACACAATATTAATTTCACATAATCCATAAATTGAGTAAACACAACCAATCATGCATAAACAATTATCTAAATGCAACAGTAATAACAATACACTAACACTAACAATTAAAACCATGTATTTAATATGTACTAGCTAATGTGGTGTGTGCAAGGTTTTATCCATTTATCTATCTCCCCCCAACATCTCTATCTATGCCACCCTCTCTGATGATTATCTCCCTCAATCATTCTCTAAGGGATGAATATATCCTACATCCAACTCATGACAAGTAGGTAGTTAATCTATAACATCATGACATGTATGTCATAAAATACTATAGAATAACAAGTCAACATGATCACAAAATAAAGGATATACACCACATCTAACTCATATAAGTGAAACCATGAAACCAAAGCAACATACCAATGTCTCATAATAGCATATGACTTACAACTTAGTTATTAATAATCAAATTATCAACTATAAAAAGTCCATGGATAATCAAGTAAATTTGCTTAGCAAGGAATCGAGATGTAACAAATTTTATTCAAGGTTGACCTAAGGGGTAATGACATCAATAATGCTTCAAGATAATGGTTTAGTGGGATGATGCCATATGGAATAATCCCATTACTCTACTATCCCAGAGATGTCTATACCAATTCAAAGCCTCTAGGCTAGTGAGTTAGTGTGATGATGCCATATGGCATCATCCCACTACTCCGCTATCCTAGATATGTTCTTATAGAGTATGGAGCCTATGTGAAATCAGGTGAATGAGATGATGCCATGTCATGAGATCCCACTACTCCATATACCCTAGGAAATCCATGTAGGTCCAGAAACTATGTCAAATCCCTAGGTAAGTAGGTAAATGAGATGAGACTATGTGGTGAAATCTCACTGCACCATAGCCCTAGGACAATCCATACAAGACTTGAAATTTTTTAGAATAAGGGAAAATGAGATTGTAATGCATGGAAAAAACATCACTTCATAGTAGAAAGAATAATCAGTATGCACTTAAAGATTCAATAAATAAATGGAAGAGTGGGGAGAATCCACATGGTAGGGAACCCATCAGAACTAAAGACATATTATTTATGAAACCAACAAGTCGTTAGTCTAAATTTGATGGCCTGTTTACCCATAAAAATTATCAAAAGGTCCAAGATAGAAAGAAAAGGCCACATATCCATGGAAATGATGAAATTAAATAACAAATATAAATATCACTAGTGCAAACAGCCTACCTAGTGTCAAAGTGGGATTTGTATAAGTAAACTAGTAATGTAGCAAAGGAGAAGGAAGGATACATTACATGGTAGTATCCCATCAAAGTAAATGACATGTTGGTTTCACAACTAGTAAAGCATTAGACTGAATTTGATGGCCCATCTAGCCATCAAAACCATCAAAAGGATGATAATGAACTGCATATCTAGTTTGATTTATAAAATCAAATCATAGTTCATTGAATCATGAATTAAATAGGAATTGTTATCCTAGCTTGCACATCAAGATTAAGCATGAAGCATAAAGGGCATAATATATTCCTTCAAGAGGCATGGATCTAAATACAAAGGATGCAGTAGTTGACTATCCCAATGTAATATCAACTACATTCCCTCTTAAGAAATCATTCTTAATAGGGTCCATCATATCCCCTAATATTGTCATGATGTAGTAGAGTGTGATTCACCCCTAATAGATTATGATTGGGCATACCACATTGATGATTGCTCTAAATACCCCCATGAGTGGGTGAATTTGAATTTAAACTTTATTTCTAACTCTTTAGGTATGCATGCATATTTAATATTAGATTTTGTGTCATAATAAGGGTTAGCTCTTTGTAGATTATGAATAGGAGACATATAGAACCAAACATTTTCCTACTTTATTAGGATAATATATTTCCTTGTCTTGTTTTATATTATCATTACATAATTGATTTCCTAGTCTTTGATGATTATATGAATTTTGATAAATTTTCAATCAAAAGGAAAATTATGATAACTAAAATATTGTTAATTTTGTATGGTCATTCTTTATGCATTTTTATATTAGTGATTCCCTTCCTTCTTATAGTTTCTCTCCCTCCTAGACTCTTGCACCATATTTATTTAGAGTTGTGCTAAGTCTGTATCAACTAAAGATTGGTCTTATGGGATTCATTTAGTTAGATAATTCTAGGTTCACTTATGTTTACAATAGTTTATTTATATTTTACCTTTAATATTTTGATCTTTCATTATAACCAAGTTAATTTAAGAATATATCAATCTGAATTGAATGCTTTTCTCGATTGCTTTATAATTGTATCAAAAGGTTTATCATTATTATTACATTCTTCCATTGAATGGAATGATAAATAAACAAAGGAAGTTAGTTATTTTACATGATAAATCTTAAAAGTATTATTTTTGTTAGAGGCCAAACCCTAAAAAAATGTCCCAAGTGAAGTACATGGCCTCCTTTAAATCCCATAGTCATAGTTAACAATGTTTCAAATCATTAAATCAAGCCCCTTACATGGTATAGTTCACATCATCCAACTAAGTGAAGACTAATATACTAAGAGATGGTACATTTAGACCTTGGGAAGATATTTTTTGTGTGGGATATTCCTACCTTTTAGAGAGGCCATGGATTAGCAACCCCTTTCTCCTAATTGGTGGCTACATGTCAAGACCTACATCAACATGTTCTAGTGCTATAAGGAGGGTATGAACCATGATTTTAAATCATTAATTGAAAAATTGAGCTAACGAATTTCATAACCCTTCTATCTCATTGAGATGAAGCTTCTCTTAAGTTAGAGGGTAGAAGGATTAATACCTTATCAAAGTTTTCTAGGGATAACATGGAGTTATTATAACTCCCTAACCATAGAATACCAAAACCAAGTGATAAAAAAGAGAAAATAAAATTTAAACCCATCTAATCAGCTAGAATTTCACCAACAACTACATCTCCCCCTATTCTTAATTAATTTTTAATCCCCTAACCTTTACCAATGGCCAAGATTATCTATCTTGGATAAGGAGGTTGTTATCTTTTGGTTGTCTTAGGCATGGCTTATGATTTGTCCAAGAATCTAGACAAGTTCTATCCTAAGTTCATAGTAGGAAGTGCCCAAATAGCTAAAGAACACATCCAATCCTTTAAATATGCCTTGATAAAAACCTAGGTCCAACATGAGGATGTTGCCTATAAGTTATTTCCCTACTCCTTAGGGGAAACTGTGTAGGATTCTTATCTTGGGTTACCCATGGGGTTTATTATTACCTAGGATGAGTTATAAATAGTGTTTTTTAACCACTTTAGACTCCCCATTGACCCTATAGTCCTATATCATCAATTTTTAGCCACTAAGAGAGAATATAGTGAGCTTATGAGCATGTTAAATGATTTATTCTATAGTATCTACTAGAATTTAAAATACCCTTACTCTCAATGAATGAGATACCATAAAAACTTACATTATAGCTCTAGATTCAATGACTTGTATTTTCTTTAGGAGAACCCCATGTCATCACTATCTTTAGCATATAATGAATTTGTTATCATAAAATAGTAGATGGTGTTATAAGTCTATGGACTTGGTCCTTTACCATCATTAAATAGACCAAGTGTATATAATTAGATACACATGATCAATCAAGCCTTGTAGTAGTATAGACCTTTAATGAATCCCATACCAAGAACCTATATGTAATTCCCAATTTATTTTATAATATGAATCCAATAAACATCAACCTAATAATATACCTTACATGCCTCCTAATCATATGGTTTCCCATTCAAATAACCAATAATTAATCCTAATGACATATAATAATAATATTATTATGCCTATCACCAATGGGTATGTCACATCTGGTAGTGACCATTAAGCACTTCCTTCCTACTTGAACCCCCAAGCCCATGATATCAATGCTCATACCCATGTACCTATGGCTAGAATACAACCAAAATTGGCCAACCAACCTAGTGTTAAAACATATTCTAAAATAAACAATAAGAATTAATTATTTCAAAATCTATCTAATGATATGACTAACTTGCATAGGTAGGGGCCTCAAAATTCCAATAAAAATATTAATAATCAGTTTCAAGGTAGGAATTTAAATTTATAAAGACCTAATAGGTTATGGAATGGATTTTGGTTTAGTATGTCACCTTTTTCCCAAAAAAATTAGTGCCTTTAAATTTTATTTTGTTTTAAGTGATGGCTTGTAGCTATTACTTTTTCTTTTTATTAAATTAGAGATTTTGGATTCTTGAAATACTTAAGAGTATTTACTAGTAGGATTCACCATTTGTTGTTACTTTCACAAAACACCCCATTTTCAATCTAAAAATTGTGAACCTATTTTTACTTTAGATTTTGGTCTTATAACTTTCAAGAATTCATTATGGTTTCATGTTTAAATCATCCTTTTGAGATGCCTGTTCTATTAGATGTGAAGATATGAAATATTAACATGCTTCATTATTTTAGCCAACCTTATAAAATTATTTTTGCATTATAAAAACACTTGGGATGGAAATTCACATCTAGGACTACTTTAATTTTAATGCCTGAATTTGCATAAGTCTATTGTGTCTTAGTCTACTTGTTTTCATGTGTTTCAAAACACATTTTATAGCTTCCTCTAGTCTATTTTACCTTAAGTTTGTGCAAATTATCTGACCGTTTCAAAAAAATATACCTCTTTTCCTAAAAAATGTTTATCCATTTATGCTTCATTTGAATTAAAAATGAATAAGACTTTACATAGGTTCATTAATTTGCTTAGTCACTTTTTTATAAGATGGACTAAATGGGCTTAGGATAGAGGAATGGACTTAGTTGTTTCACTATTTTTTTATTTTGTACGTAGTCATTTTTTAGATTTCTTCATAACTATTTTATTTTGAAATTTTGTGGCCATTTGTTTTCAATATTTTTACCCATTTAAAAAACAAATTGAGTCATTAATTATTCCTTCACATGTTGTGCATGAAGTTTATTGGAAATATTGTAGGTGACTTAGAACTTTTGTTCTAAATAAAAGTTCTAATGACTCTCAATAATTATTCAGTTATTTTCTATTTGATAAAAATGTCATGATTTGCATCAAAATTTATGTGTGAGGGCATATTTTACATAGGTTATGAATAAAATTTCTAAATACTTGGGTATTTAGGATAAATTTCACAAATAAAAGTTCTAATTATTTAGTACCACATGTCATTCACACGATAGTTCCAATAACTATAACATGTCCAAAGAAGAATTTTGACACTTAATTAATTTCATAAAAGTTTCCCATAGTCACATGGTACCATTTTAATTATTAAAAATACTTATCTAATTTTATTTAAGTTTTCTCAATGGAGCAATAATGCTAGTGACACTCTGGGCTAATGAGTTAGTGGGATGATGCCATGTGGCATAATCATACTGCTCCATTATCCTAGAAATGCATGTACTAGTGTAATGTCTCTAGGCTAGTAGGTCATTGAGATGATGCCACATAGCATCATCCTACTAATTTTCTATCTTGGAGACATTTGTATAGAGGACAAATCCTCTAGGTAAGTAGGTGAGTGCGATTGTTAAAACCCCACTGGGTTTAACCAAAAAAAGATAATTTTTTTACTTCAATAATCTAAACTAGATTACTCTTAAATAAGTTAAGATATTCGATCTTTAACTAAATGCATCTTCTTTTAATATAGGGTTATGATTCATTTAGATGATGATAAAATTAACAACATCAATAAATATTGCACTCAATCCATCATA
>JARHVA010001488.1:2820000-2827500 GCA_037957365.1 Torreya grandis | reverse complement strand
ACCCCTAATTTCATGGAAAACCATTATCCATCCATTAATTCCCAAGTATGACTCACCATAACACTATAAATTCCTAACATAACTAACAACTTCCAGCTTTGAATGCCAAAACAACACAGTCAACTTACTATCTCCTCTCAATTCACAGTTGAACCCTAACTCTTCCAAATTTTCATGCTCGACCAAGCAAAACAAAATGATGACTCCTCTAAAATTAGGGTTGACAAAAGCATTTATCAATAAACATAATAATTATTTAATAATTTAAAGGCATACCATAACTTTAACCATTAGTCAATATTAAGTTTCATACCTAATTTAACCCTATAAGCATTCAAAAACCATGTCACCCTAGGCACCACAATAGTCACCTTCACCTAGGATCTAGGTTAGCTAATGTTTATAAAATTAATTTGTTAAATTAATTAAAAATATAATTTATTTCCATGCCATTTATAAATATTTTATAACAATACTTTTTTATTGAATACTTGTAGGTACATACCTATAAGGAGTCATGCAGTCAACAATTAATAAGTAAAATCATATAAAAGACATATATAACTATAATATTTTGTATTGACATTAATATCATAATAAAAAATAACAATAAAAATTACAACCATGACCACAATAACATCTAATCATGGATCAAAAATAGTCAATATTATCAAGCAAGAAATATCCAAACACAATTGAAATTAAAGCAAACACAACTATTCACTAATAAATAATCATGCATTTAAGTATACTACATGGTGTGTACATGGTTCCTTATCAAATCCCTCCACCCACAACATAGTCATTTGTAGTACCCTCCCTAATGATACTCTCCCTCCATATCTATCTATAGATTGGATTATCTCCAACATCCACATCACAAATGTAAATGATAATTAACCTGTAACAATAGAAATCAATAAAATTCTACTAAATCACAATCATATTGAATGAGCATAATCCACATACATATGAAACTCATGTACAACTAACCAACAATTAATGCATGACACAAAACAATCATTATCTATTTATCCACACATCATTATAAATGAAAATAGTTTTCTACAATATTAATTAAACACCATTAACCCCATTAATATTTGTTTATTGAGAAAATCAAGTTTAGTGAGGAAATTGAGATGTAACATCCTTCCCCCTAAAATTGATCATCACCCGACGACACTTATTTCAAACTAAAGTTTTGAATTTAAATATAACATAGTAGAAACTCAAATAAAATTAGTAATTTTTTTAAAAATATAAATGTGGAAACAACCTATAAAACTCATCATAGTCCTCCCAAGTGGTTCTATCCTCATAATATTGGTCCCACTAGACCTTACACTCTGACACTTCTTTATTATGCAAACTAAGTTTGTGAGTATCAATTATTATGATTGGTTATATAGTGACCACCCCATATCTAGAAATTGTAAAGCATTTATTAATATTTTTTCCCAAAAATATCATTACATCTAATACCCTAAGGGATACCCCCTTTATTTGTTATGAATAACCCTAAAACCCCTAGAAAAATCCATCTTTCCCTTTTTGCTTTGCAAAATCTGGAACTCTAGATGAAATTTGCACTAGTGAAAATTACTTCACAAGTTTTGAATCTCGTGAATCACCCATTTTCAAAAATTGATGGAATATAGAATTCACCATGCACTTTGCACATTTTCATAATGTTCAAAATGCATGGTGGGTTCTAGATCCTACCACACACCTAGCCAGTAGAATCTAGAACTTGACATTTACTTTGCACATTTTCACAATGTATAAAGTGCATGATGAGCTCTAGATCCCAATAAACCTATAACTCCCCCTTTCTACAGAACCCAAAACTCTAGGTGCACATTTCACATTATGAAATGTGAAAAGTACATGATAGTCTCTACCTTCCACTAGACCATCAAACATTTAAGGTGCCCCATGGGGTTTCACCTTCCACCAAACCTATCATTCATTCCCATGGAGAGTGGACTTGATTCAAATAGGTCCAACCTTCACCACCAACCACTATATCTACAATAAATGTAGGGGGGTTTCTATTAAAACTAGGTCAATACATGAATTGTTTATCATTTGGAAAATTGCTATGTGTGTCCTGAGACTCTTGCAAACTCTTAAGCATAGAAAAAAGTGGACCTACCTCAAGCACATTCTACTCACACTAGAGATCTAACATGTTTTAAACATCATGGAAGCCTAACATGATTCTAACACCTCCTAGTTTTTTTAGAACTTTTACCTGCTCAAAACACCTTCAAGTTCCATCAAAGAATATAGCTACTCAAAAAACCTATAAATCTTGCCAGCCTTCATGGTTGGTTTATCATGAGAAATAACTTTAGTCTCCATACCTCCTTAGGAAATTAAGTTCAAATCCAAGGTAAATAAGGTTATTTTAGCAATAAATGGATCACTATGAAATAATTAGAGATAAAAGGAAAATTTGAAAGGAATAGATCAATAAATATGGAAAGAATTGTTTGATATTTAAGAAGATTGTGTAGCTTCTAATATCTACTCTTACAAGCCTGATACAAAATGAGTACAAGAGATTTTCAAATCCTTTGATGCATATATAGAGAAATTTTAGGCCAAGAATGACAAGAAAGCTCAAGAAGTTCTAGACATTGATTAACCTTTCCTCTTTGTTGAAAGTTTTCAAGTGAAACATTGTGAATTATAATTTCATTACAAAGGTATAGCTATATTTTTATAACTCTTTTTAAGAAAGAGAAAAATATATTTTACACTTTATATTTTTTATAATGTGAAACTTGCAAAAAGCACAAGTGAAAATTGCACTTTCCATTTTGACAAGTATGAATTGATAAAAGTGTAAAAGCATGAGGTGCAAATTACATGGTTTATTTTGGCAAAAGTGATAAAGAATTAAAAAGTTGTAAAAGTCTCAATTGAGTTTTACAAGTTAGGGTTTTTTACACAAAAAACTAACTTGGAATTATTTTCAAAGTTATCTTTTATTTTGAAAGACCAATCTATTTTGGGAGCCTCTTTTTGCATAAGGAAGCTATTTTCAGCCACTATCAGATGAAGAAGCATTGTATGGAAATCTTTAGTTCTAGCCATGCCATACCACACTATGCTACACCCAAGATCATGCCCATCTCATGCATTGCATTTTTGAGTTGTTTTACAAGTCCAAGACACTAGAAATAGAAGAACTTGCCTCTTTTGTATGAGGGATTTCAAATTTGCATGATTTTATTTACTAGGCATTCAAGTTTTGTCAATAACATCTCATCTATGAGATATTTTTTTATAAAAATGGGTAGAAGCCATGGCCCAATCTATATTTTTTTTGATAGTTATATTTTTTGGATTTTGAATGTATTTACTATAAGCTGTAACCTTTGGAGTGAAATAAAGTTGAATATTTACCTCTCTTATCTATGGAATCTTTGTGTGTGAGAGTCATTTAATTATTTGTAGAAGCTTTGTCTCTTTATTTTAGTTTAAATAAATTTAATTGGGGTATTTTACCCTCTTGAAAATATTGTTTGGAATAAATATCCTTTTCTCTTTTGTGAAAAATAGCTAAAATATTGCCTCTAATTTCTCATCCATATAAGTTTGTGCTAAAATAAATTCAATATAATTTTTACTCTATTGTGTTTGTCAAGTAGGCATTAAGGTCTACTATAAAATATTTATTACAATCACCATATTTTTATTTTTTTACAAATTTCAATTCTTCAACCCTTTTCCCAATCAAAACCTTAGTTTAGGATTAAAAAATAGTAAAGAGCAATATTTCCATAAAATTGGTATTTTATCAATTTGCATCAGATTTAGTGAAAAGAAGCTGACCTTATCTATATATTAACCTCAATTAACCAAAGCCTCATAGATTTGGATGTTTTTCCATTATATCATTAGGCACTTACACAACAATTTATAGAATCAAGATAGGTGCAATCCCAACATTCCAATCCAATACATGAAAAAAGATCAACTATATACTTTTTAAGATAGGGCACATGAAATACATTATATAAGAGAGCTAGAGATGGTGTAAATAAATCCTATTAAATATGGGATTGACCACTTTTGAGACCTCAAAGGGTCTCACATATCTTGGTGAAAGCTTTATTGATTTACCAAACATAATAAAACTCTTCTAAGGCTTGACCAGTAGAAATACTTTATCGCTAATAGAAAACTACCTTGTTGTCCTTTTCAAATCAACATAAATTTTATATTTATTATTGGCCTCATCCAACCTTTGCCTGATTGACTTGACCCATTCCTCCATTTCCACAAACATTTTAGGACAAAAGACTACCCTATCTTCAATCCTGTCCCAACTAATTGGTGTTTGACACCTTCTTCCATACAAAGATTAAAATGGAGCCATCTTTAGAGCTGATTAGTAATATTTATTATAAATAAACTCTAACAATAGAATATACTCTTCCCACTTATATTTATAATCCATGTAATACATTCAAATAAGATCTTATATAACTTGGTTTACTCTCTCGATTTGTCCATCCATTTCTAGCTAATATGCAGTACTAAAGTTCAACTATGTGACCAAAGTTGAATTTAGAGTCAACCAAAACCTATATGTCATTCTCAAATCTTGATAAAAAATGATCTTCTCTAGAAACCCATGTAACTAATACACCTCTTTCATAAATATTTTCACAAGCATTGGTGCATCATCAATGAAATTACCTAGCATGAAGTCAGATACCTTGGTTAGTTTGTCAACTACCACCAATATCATGTCATGATGGTTTTATGATATATAAAAACCTTGGACAAATTCCATACTACTTACCTACTACTTCCATTCTAGTATATAATAAGGATATAACAATCTTGCTAGATGTACATGTTCAACCTTCACATGCTAACACTCTAAATAACATGGCACAAAATCTATTACATATTTTTTAATTACCTTATAGAAATAGATAGGTCTTAGCTTATCCATGATCTTAGTCACCCCAGGATGACCTAAATAATGGGTATTGTGCAATTATTTTAATACCATGCTCTTTGAATTCTCTTTATCAAGTACATACATTCTACCATTGTACCTTAAGATACCATCATTCTCTAACTTGAATCCTTTAAACTTAACGTTTTGAACATCCTCTAACAAATCTTTCTCAATCTACTCATAGAATTCATCTCTAAGGAAGAATTTAATAACTTGATCATGAAAATTATTCTTGATAGTAGTCAAAGTTGTTATGTACCTTCTATGACTTAGGGCATCAGCTACTCTATTTTACTTGCCCTTGATGTAGCTAATATCAAAATCATATTTAGATAAGGACTCTAACCAACATCTCTTATGATAATTTTGGTTAGTTGGGTCAAGATATATTTGAGCTCTAAGTTGTTAGTATTTAGTATAAATAGATTTCCCAATAAATAATGCCTCTAAACTTTCAAGGCATGCAATATTATAGCAAGTTATAGATTATGTCAGACATAATTTACCTCATAACACTTAAGCTATCTAGACTCATATGATATAACTAAACCATATTTCATAATAACTCCTTTAATATCATCCCTAGATGCATCAATGATTATTGAGAACTGACCATTAGGATCAGGAACTCTTAGCATAGGTGATAAAGTAAGGCTCCATTTTAGCTCCTAAAAGTCTTTTTCACACTTTTCCAACCAAAAAAACTCATATTCTTCTACTGAAGAGAGGTAAATGGGTTAGCTACTTTTGATAAATTTGGAAAAAATTTCCTATAATATCTTGCAAATCCCATAAAAATTCTCACTTCATGCACATTTTTAAGTGTTGGCCACTCTATTATGGCTCTTATCTTTGTCAGATCAACTAAAATTTCATCTACAAAGATAACATGTCTCAAATATTGCACTTTCTTCTAGAAAAATACATATTTGGATAAATTACCATATAGTTTGTGCTTTTGTAAATTCTACAAAACCAACTCTAGATGTTGTAGATGTTCTTCTTCATTTTTAGAATAAATAGGGATATCATCTAGAAAAACTAACATAAAGTGGTCTAGATAATCCCTAAACACATTGTTCATGAGATTCATGAATGTTTTTAGAGAATTTGTTAACTTGAAAGGCAACACTATAAATTTATAGTTCTCATACCAAGTTATGAACGTTATTATGGGAATATCTTCTTCTTAAATTCTCAACTAGTGATACCCCACTCAAAATATTAGAGAAATTTTTTCCCAATGAATTTGATAAAATATATCATCCATGTGAGATAATGGATACTTGTTCTTGATTTTCACTTTGTTAAACATCTTATATTAATATATAGGGGAAGAGTACTATCCTTCTTTTTAAAAGACACCACTAGTACACCCCATGGTGACACACTTGTTTAAATAAACCATTTAGATAATAACTCCTATATTTGAGCTTTCAAATCAACCAATTTTTTATTCATCATCTTGTAAGGTGTCTTCGATTATGATTTAATAGTTTTGGAAATATTGGAGTCTTATTCCTAATTTAGTTAAAGGTCTGAGTTGACTAAATTAGTAAATAATATTATAATAATTTAACTACTAATTTATATAATTTATTTGCCCTTCATAGCTTTTTTAAAATATTAATGAAAGAGGAGAAATGTAACTTATCTTAAAACTATGTTGATATGATTAATACAAAGGTTGTATTAATTGTACAAGATTGGAAAAATGTCATGAACTAGGATCTAGCTTTCATTTGGTCAAAGGATAGGAGTACCAAAAGTAAGATACTGTAGGGTCTGATGCTATAGTCCAGTCCTATCACTATTGCCCAAACTAGTCACAGAGATATGATTTTTTTGGGTTTTTTCTTTTGTCCTTATGTGAGCTTGCTTATGAAATTTTAGATCTTGAATGTCAATAGAGCTCTTTATAGAGTATATTTTATCTTTAAAACCTAGACCTTCATCATGCTTGAATTAAACTTAAGAAAGAGGGGGGGTTAGTGTGTATAATATGCACTAAATGTGTATCCACACCCCTTGTATAGACACACTACTTTCATACCAATACTCTAAAGAGGGATTAATCCATATGTAGTTCTCCCACTTGATGTTCTTTATGAAATAGTATTATTTAGATACAAAAATGATAAACTAGGTGTGCTTGAGGTGACTAGGGACTGGTGTGAGGGTTTGAATATGTTGGTGGTTGTATTGTATGGTTGTATGTAAAGAATAGGGAAATTTGCATTAGTATTTTCCTTATATTCTTGTCTGATTTTGTAATATTTACCAAATATTGTGCAGACTAATTACCTAGTAAATACTAGATTCTTGAGTCTGATTAACATTAATTATCAACCTAGGGTGTGTACACTTTTTAAGAATGTTAGCACTATATATGTATTATTGATTTATAAATCAACTTGCTTTACTAGTTGCAGTATAATGAACTTGTATTGAATTCACCCAAATAGTTATACTATGAAACTATTATGATAGAATTATAGAAATACTTCACACTT